>JASPKZ010007780.1:875000-990000 GCA_030220185.1 Diploptera punctata | reverse complement strand
TTGCAAATAAACATAAATATACACTTTACCACAAGCTTCTCTATATCTTATTATTATAATGATATTGTGAAAAGAAAAAATTAATGTCTGAACCAGGAATCGAACCGTGGACTTCTCGTATTCCGTACCAGCGTGGAAGACCACTGCACCATCTGAGACATGACACAATATGATTATAATACTATAATATGATCCATTATTGGAACCGTGTTAAAATAACAGTATTGGAAAGTTAAATTCTGTATATTTAATAGTAATATATTTTATTACTATTTAGATTGTTTTAAATGTTCAGCGTTTACATATTACCAGCAGTTTTAAAAACGAAAAACAGTTGTAGGCGTTTAGTTTTCAATTTTTTATCAGCACATATTTATTTTTATTGTATTTTGAGGGATATATTAGGTTAAAGATGATTTATATTACATTTCTGCAAATATTTATATGTAAAGAATCGTAAATAATTTTTAGTTTGGAAAAAAATAAACAGGATTTCCAGATTTGCTGTAGGCCCTACTACCTCTAAATATTAGATGAGGAAAGCTTGTGTACTGATGCAATTAGAACATTTCTGTAATGAATGTTGAATGTAGTAACTATGGTTTAGTCGGGGTTAGTTCACAAATCATATCAACTCTGATGACATCTGTCCAGTTTAATAAACATGGCGTAGATTGGTTTAACGTACGTTCATGGGTCACGTTAAGTTTGAACGATGTGGAAGCTTGTTTACACTGTCACAACTTGTTAACTAAGATTAAACACTCTGACTCAGTTTGGTACATTTTCTCCCGTTTGTTTGCAAAACCAATTTGTTTTGCATGTGTGGAGTTCCCGTCTGTTGCTCAAACTACACGAAAATCAATTATTATTGTTTAACTAAACACTCGCAGAATGAATAGTTATAACGATTAATTGCACTACTAATATTATGTAGATAACAAACAAAAATAAACGTAGATTATAATCTACGTTATAATTATTATAATAATTATCAATACTTTTAATTATCTGGGATACAATTTATCATATCTAAATAATGATGATGTGGTACACAAAATTTAAAAATTTGTTACTTGACAGGAGCAATTAATGACGTATTTAAACCATGTGAAGTTCAAAGAAAAGCAAGAATCCTCATATTCAAAACATTTGCACGCCCATTTATTGGCTTATGGCACAAAGTCATGGACCATAAGGAAGACTGACGAAGAGAGATTACAAGCAATCGAAATAAGATTCAAAAGGAAGATTTCTCGATACAAAAGAAGTGAATACATTCTATAGAAATTAACAGTTTTAGACGTTGTCAACTACACTGCTCAAAGCAATTAGGGGATATTGTAGAATAACCTATTAAGACTATGTTTTCTGGAATAGTATTAGATGCAATCACTTTCTATTACTCCAAGATAATGTAAATAAGAGTTTGAAGTTGTTACGTAACCTCGGTACCACACCAGAGGGCAGTGTCTGTACTGTTGATGTGAAAGGGTGGTGTGGGGGTGAATGTTTTGTTGCTGTTTTTAAATCCAGTCCAGTTTTCAATTAGTGAATGACTTGCCTTAGGGACAGTGATGCCTCGACAACGTGATTTACCTGAACCAATGGCTTGGAGGGCCATAGGAAGGATGGAAGCTGGACAGACACAACAAGAGGTGGCACAAGCCATTGGGGTGTCTCAAAGCGTGATTTCCAGTCTTTGGAATCATTTTCAAAGAACATACTGTTCACAGAAGAGCCGGACAAGGTCGACCAAGGGCAATAACAGCAAGGGATGGCCGTTACCTCTTGTTAACAGCCCGTCGGAATAGACAGCAGAATGCAACTCAACTGCGAAATATACTTCAAACAGCAACAGGACGCAGGGTGTCAACTCAAACTGTCCCTAATCGACTGAATGGAAGTGGTCTCTATGCCCGTAGGCCCATGGTGTGTACCAGGTTAACTCCACAACACTGTAGAGATCGCAGAAACTGGGCGGAGGAACATCGTGGGTGGAGGCATGCTGAATGGAGATCAGTTCTTTTTTCTGATGATTCGCGATTCAACATGGAATGTGATAGTCGGCGTGTATTCATCTGGAGAGAAAAAGGGACACGAAACATTCCAGCTTTTGTACGTGAAAGATCCCCATATGGTGGCGGTAGATTGATGGTGTAGGCAGGAGTCAGTAGTGGTGGACGTACGGACCTCTACGTTATCCAAGGTGGTACTTTGACTGCGGTAAAGTATAGAGATGAGATTCTCCGACTTTTTGTCGTGCCTTATGCTGATGCCATAGGTGATTCTTTTATTTTTATGGACGATAATGCACGATCCCACAGAACTGGCTTGGTGGACGACATGCTGGAAGTGGAGGGTATCGAGCGTATGCAATGGCCAGCTTCCTCCCCGGATTTAAATCCGATTGAGCATGTGTTGGATGCATTAGGCAGGTGCATTACAGGCAGACCAGCACCTCCCACAACTGTTCCAGAGCCGCATTGCTTTTATGGAAGAGTGGTCACGTATCCCCCAAGAACTCATTGCTAACCTCATTGCATCAATGCCACACAGGTGTGAGGCAGTGCTGGCCGTTCGAGGAGACCATACACCATACTAAAGAAACATTTTCACCCATGTTAATGTTGCTTTGTTTGTTTGCCATATTCCTAATCAGGATCTCTTTGACATCTGGTGTGGTACTGAGGTTACGTAATGACTTCAAACTCTTGTTGACATTCTTTTGGAGTAATAGAAAGTGATTGTACTAATACTGTTCCTAAAAACATAGTCTTAATAGGTTATTCTACAACATCCCTAATTTTTTTGAGCAGTGTATATCAACCAGTATAAAACTCCAGGGAAAAGAAAACGTGGAGAGAATGAATTCTGAAAGATAACCGAAAAGAATTCTGAGGTATATTCAATAAAAGACATTGTAATTTTGAAAAAAAAGCATGAGAAACACATGGACGAGACCGCAACTGACCGAATACTTGAAGAATATGATGACGATTATTAGTCTTCTTCTTAATCATAATTTGTAGGATTTTCATCCTGTTTATTTCCAAAATCACTCCTCGAAGAAAGACGTATTGGATGTGCATTCACTGTGGTTATTAGTACATTATTCAATTTTTAATATTTTGCAAGACTTAACGATAATGCACTAGGGGTATAGTGAACAGTACATTGAGAAATGTAATGTGGAAATAATAGAAGTGCATAGATGAGAAAAACATAATGAACGTATCAAAACATCTTATAAACTTCAAGTACACCATTTTCTGATTAAGTAACAACGATTATCAACAAATTAAATAAACAATGAAATGTTTGTAGACATGTATAAATTTAATAATAATAATAACAATAATAATAATAATAATATGTGAAAAATTACCCTTTACTATTTATCAATCCCTTTGCAACTTTTAGCACAAATTATTATGCAAGAGTTCAATTAAATAAATATATTCTTGAAAATATAGGTCATTCACACAGTAACTCGTAAGCTAAGCGAATTCCTCAAAACGTCTAATTTATGGGGCAATTTAGTTGGTTTACGGAATATATATTTTTTTTAATTGCAGAAATATAATGAATATATGAGAATAAAGAAACGTTTTGGACCAAAGAGAGATGGACACAAGGTGAATGGCTAAGATTATACATAGCTGTGAGCTACATGATTTTGCGAGGCCAAAGAAGTATAAGTGTTTTCCACAGTTTAAGACCCATTCTCGACTGGTCGCTTCATGTAAGGCCTGTGTGGCGTCGGACATATAAAATTTGCCTACAAAGGAGCGTCAAATCTAAATTAAAGAGGAAATAATATATATATATATATGTTATAAATTCATTTAAATTAGAGTTAATTTCTAATTGGTGCCTGGTTATCATTTTGTTAACTAATATTTTTCTTTTCTCTCATTTATGTACTGTAAGCTTCTGTAGTAGTACAATGAATCTTTAAATATGTTTGGTAGGAACTGAAGGCTACAGGCTTAACTCGGTTATGGGATATCCGTAATAACAAAATAACACACTAGCATTATCAAACCCGTACGTTCAGGCCGCCCGGATATAATAATAATAATAATAATAATAATAATAATAATAATAATAAAAATATAATGATAACAATGATGATGATGATGATGATGATAATAATAATAATGATAATAATAATAATTAATAATGCTTTATTTTAGCTGGCAGAGTTAAGGTCATAAGGCCTTCTCTACCACTCAATCAGCTAATACTGAAGTTATACAAAAATTACATACTTATTACAATTTTAAGATATTAAAATACAGACTAAACAAAAGACAATGGTGATATGATCTAATACTAGCTAATACTAACAAAACATGGAATATAGTGGAATTAAAATAATCATATATATATATATATATATATATAGAAATCAATGTTTGTTTGTTTGTATTCTATGCGCGACCATACCGTTGATCTCAAAACAACTCTACAAAAAAGTCCGCGACATCATATGCTTATCTTTTACGGATAACTCACAATAATCATTTTTGTTTTTCATTGATTCCAAGAAGATCGGGTTAAGTAGATTCCTGGACAAGCGTGCTCTGCCATATCGTTCATCCGATTGTGATGGTGCTTTTTGAAAAATGTTACTGAGATTCCGGTGATGAACACAAGCTATAAGAGAATAGTAATACTCTACCCCTTCACCCCTAAAAATCACCCTTTGTAGTGAAAAACGTGGAATAAAGTCTCTATTTTGACGCTTAAATGGCTTACGCTGCCTAAACCATAACAAATACACCAAATTATTGCATACGGAAATCAATATCTCAGAAAACTCTACAAAAAAGTCCGCGAGAACATATGTTTATCTTTTAATGATAACTCACAATAACCATTTTTAGATCGGGATAAGCTGATTCCCGGGCAAGCATAGCAGCTGAAGGCTGGTGGTAAAAACACATTAACATTTTATTCAGGAGAAGCAGCGCACGCCGGGTATTAGCTAGTATAAAATAAAGTAAGTGATGCTTCCTACATGATTATTTACAGAATGCTGAGTATAGTAGCTATGCAGTTAATGTTTTCATTGTGTCGAACTTAAGATATCAGTTAATTTGTATTTAAATAATAATAGTGATTGACAGTCCCTGACATGACTGGGAAGTGATTTCCATGCTCTAGTCATATATATTGTGTTTGATTCGGAGTATAGACATGTCATGTGCTATGGTATCAAAAGTAAAGAAGAGTCTTGTGATCTTGTTCCTAAATTGTGATGGGCCGATAAATTTTGAAATCGTGTTGATAAATAACTTGGTAAATATGTATGCAGAATTTGGAATAGTAAACCATGTGAATTCAAAGTTCTTCTGTCATTTATGCGTAGCCATGATAAGACCTTAAACGAAGGAGACACGTGGTCATAACAACGGATATTGAATATAAATCGAATGCACGCATTATGAGCACGCTGTAGTCTGTCAGATAGATCAGTTGTCAGATTAGTCAGTAGGCCTAATATGTCGCAGTAGTCTAAGTGTGGCGTTATAAGAGTCTGTACAAGGATTTGTTTTAATTTTGTGGGAAGGAAGTTTATAAACCTATTTAGGGACTGAAGAATTGAGAACACTTTCTTGTAGTATTATTTACCTGGATAGGTGTTGGTCCATGTAGATACCCAGATTTTTACGACTGAGCTATAAGGGATGGTTTTGTCATTTAGGTAAATGGTAGGGATATTTTCGTAATTTATAATGCTTTGGATTCGCCGATGTCTTATAATTATGCACTGCGGATATAAGCTGTGCATTCATGCCTATCCTGAGCTAATATTTTCCAAACATCCACTGTGTAATTTGCCTCCCTCAAATCATTGTTAATGATATTTTTCCTGTTCATTATTGGCCTATTTACTGTGCGTTATTCTTATGTTTTTGTTTTCTATGGAGTTTTCACACCCTTCTTTCTTTCCCATTCGTACCACAGGTCCTGCCCACCGAAGTCTACGAGACTGAACTATTTTATTACTTCTGGTTTCCCATAAATATAATGTAGATAACGTTTATGTATTTTGCACCTGATGGTCTCTCTTTGGTACAGTTCTTTTTTCTTACGAACTTCATTCTCAGACATTCATGAACTTTTTTCCTCCCGTAAAGTAAGAGTTCGTGTTTCGCATCCATGTAATATAACAGAGGATTAACAGTTTTATATGAATTCAGTTTAATGTTTCTTGAGAGAAGTTGGAATAACACGATTACCTGTAATGCGTAATAGCACGCATTTCCAGGGATATCCTTAATAGTAATTATAATAAGATAATACCATTAAAAATTATGAATAATATATCTAAAATATGCTTAATAGAATAAAAATATCTTCCTCTGTCGAATGCTCTGTAATAAATATTGATTTACATCTTCTTCTCCAATTTCTTATATTACTCCATTCTTCTTTCTCTCATTGTTGTTTATAAAACCTGAAGCGAACTAATTTTTCGTCTCCCTCTCTTCAACCTCTCGGGCGTTAGCCATTTCAACAATTTCTTAGTACTTTTTTTACGTGACCTATATAGTTGTTTTATTATACACCATCCGATACTTTTGTTAATTAATGTAATTTTTTATAAAGAACTATCTAATATCCGGCGTGCGCTACTATACCTAAGTGTTTTTGCACTTAGTTGAATAAGTAAAAGGAAAAATATGTATACATTTATATCGTTATTATTTTTAGATACTCCGTGTTGATTACCAGGCGTTGCCCGGGAATCAACGCATTCCGATGTACGTGGCATAAATGAGCTCAAAGGCAAATTTCGTTATTTTGAGTTATCTATTAAAGAAAACCCGCCGTGCTCTGCTCTGCGTGCCCGGGAATCTACTTATCCCGATTTTCTTGGCATTAATGAAAGACAAAAATGGTTATCGTGAGTTATCCTTAAAAGATTAGGCTAGAGCCGTGCTGTCGTGGATGTTTCTGTAAAGCTGTTTTGAGATATTTAGTTCTGTGTACAGTGATTTTGTGCATTTGTTATGGCTTAAGCAGCGTAAGTCATTTAAGCATACAAAAAGCGACATTTTTCATGTTTTTTCACTATAGAAGGTGATTTTTAAGGGTGAATGGCTTGAGCATTAAAACTCCCTTATTATCTATAACTCCCCGGGAACATTCTGAACATTTTACAAAAAAGCCCCACGAAAATCAGATGAATGGTATGGCAGCACATGCTTGCCCGGGAATCTACTTATCCGGATCTCCTTGGCATCAAAGAAAGGCAAAAAAATGGCTATTGTATGTTATCTGTAAAATATAAATATATACTGTCGCGGAATTTTTTTGTAGAGTTTTTTGAGATATTCAATTCTGTGTATATTAATTTGGTGTACTTGTTACGGTTTAGGCAGCGTAGGCCATTAAAGGAAATTTTCACGTTTTTCAGTACAAAGGTTTTTTTTAAGAATATAAGATTTGAGTATCTCAACTCTCTTATAGCCTATGTTCAACCCGGGAATCTCCTGAAGATTTTGCAAAAAATCCCAACACGATCGGATAAACGGTATGGCCGCACATAAAGTACGAACAAACAAACAAACCCTAATTTTTATACGAGCCAAATCAGGTAAATTTAGAGCAGTTGGGTAATACTAGACGGGAAACCACCAAGTTACTAAAGAGTAAAAAGAGGGAATATTTGAGAGAGAAGATTAATGATCTTGAAATAAATGCAACAATTAGGAACATTAGAGAATTATATCAGGGAATTAGGATAGAGAAGAAAGGGTTTCAGGCTAGAACAAACATAATACGGAATAAAAATGGGGATATGATTGCAGATTCCAGGAGTGTACTAAATGGAAGGAAATGTTACTTTAATCAGCTATTAAATGTACATACAGAACAGGACATTGAGGAGGATAATTTACAGACAGCAGAAATGCTAGTCGCAGAGCCAAATGCATTAGAGGTTGAAATGACGATTGAAAAATTGAAGATGTATAAATCATCAGGTTCAGATGAGATCCCAGCAGAACTGACAAAATCAGGGGGAGAAAAATTGATGGCTCAAGATACGCTGGTTGCTTAGTATGATTTGGGAAAAAGAAGCTCGTTCAGATGAATGGAAGGAATCAATTATTGTACCAATTGAGGAGATAAAACTGATTGCAATAACTACAGGGGCATCTCATTACTTTCAACTTCGTACAAAATTCTAACAAATATATTAGTCAGCAGACTTACTCCCTATATTGATGACATTCTAGGAGATCATCAATGTGCATTTAGAAGAAACAGGTCTACAACAGATCAGATTTTTAGTATAAGACAGATTTTAGAAAAGAAACGGGAATATAATGGTACTGTACATCAACTATATGTAGACTTCAAAAAAGCATATGATTCAATTATGAGGGAGACGTTATATAGTATCGTGCTGGAGTTTGGAATTCCTAAAAAGTTAGTTAGACTTATACGAATGTGTCTAAATGGCACAAAGAATAGGGCGCGTGTAGGCAAACAGTTTTCGGACACTTTTGAAATCCAGAATGGGTTGAAGCAAGGAGATGCACTATCTCCTCTACTATTTAATTTTGTACTAGAGCATGCCATTTAATCTTTAGAGAATGAGGAAGGCTTACAACTCAATGGTATTAATAAGCTGTTAGTTTATGCTGATGATGTAGTATTGTTGGCCGATAGCGAGGAGATACTAAAGGACAACATGCATACACTATTGAGTAACATTAATAAATTAGGACTGGAAGTAAATATCAATAAAACTAAATATATGGTCACTCGTAGAAATACATTATATAATGGAAATGGACAGCTAATGACAAATGAGGGAAATTTTGAGGAAGTGGCTGAATTCAAATACCTAGGAACAATAATCACAAATAGGAATGAGATGCACAAAGAAATTAAACATAGGCTCAATTCTGGAAATGCGTGCTATTATGCATTGCAGAGACTCTTGATGTCCCAACTGCTTTAAAAAAAACGTTAAACTGAAAATATATAAAAGTATTATTCTAGCAGTTAAATTATATGGGTGCGAAACATGGGGAAATACTTTAAGGGAGGAAAGGAGATTGCAAGTATTTGAGAATAAAGTTCTTAGGATAATCTTTGGACCAAAGAGAGATGAACAGACGGGTGAATGGAGAAGACTACATAACAATGAACTACATGGTCTTTATAGGAAGCCAGATATACTAAGAACAGTCAAGTTTCGCAGACTGCGATGTGCAGGACATGTTACACGTATGGGGAATGATAGACTTGCATGGAGGTTTCTTGGTTTATGGAATAGCCTGTATCATTTTGTTCTTAATTATATCGTATCTATCAAGTTACGTTGCGAGAAAGCAAACACCTGAGCTGCTACGACGATTTATAATTTACGGTTTTCTAAATTCTTCCATTTCTTCTAGACGGATTTCACTACTTTTAGAGAATAGCTTTATCTTTTTTATTTAAATGGAATTCGCCGAGTTTGGTTATGCAAAATATACATTTTGGCCGCTAGAGCGAATTTCAAAGTTTCCCTTCACGTGAACGTCCCTTTCTAATCGACTGATCTTTCAGGTTGACGAACTGGATCTTATTTTTAATTCATTGCTGTATGCCTAACTTGGTTAAAGAAGCAAATTGAACATTAATTCACACACACAGGCACACACATATATTATATATATATATATATATATATATATTTTAAAAAATCACTCTTACCTCACAATGAAATTTCTGCGAATTAAACCTCTTTGTTCACAATTTATTTTATCACTCAGTGAATTACACTTGCTGACAGTTTCACCTAGTACATCTTCTTGTCTTCACGCTTAGGTCATGTTTACTAGTCCACAATCTGGACATGAATAACTCCTCCGACCCTCGAATCTTATATAAGCGTGTGTGGGGACAGTATCGACTCTTCTCGAGTAAAAGACTCGAGAACCTACTTTTCGAGAGTGGAGGTATGGACGCATGTCTCCTCGGCCTTCCGATGTATGAGTCGCTAACTTGCGAATCTCCTCCACCATAGAAGCAGATTCTCGGTAGTTGTCGCTGTCCGCGTCATTCAAAAGCCAGATAAACAGTGCATCAGACTAGACATTTTGTCGTGGCCATTTTCGACGTCTGTTAAAAAGGATCAACGAAAATTTGTATTTTTTTAAGAATGTTTTCAATTTGAGTAGCTACAACGCTTGGCAAATCTCGAAAATAAATCAAACGTTACCAATATTAAAAATAATACAAAGTGTAACATGTTAAGAATTGCTGATAGTTTCGAAAATTCTGGCCACTATTAACGAATATCTTCCCCTAAGGTTAACTGGATATGGAGTTGTCCCTCCTTAGCTCATATGGTCCGTAATTGGCGACGATAATGGACAGCCAGTGCCCGGGGGTACAACTTTTCTGAGGGTTGTATATGTGGAACCAGGTCTTCCAGATTTGGGGGTTAGGTGACAAACCCATCCTGCGATTGTGTTTGGTTAGGACTTTTAGAAAAATTGCTGTTACGAATCTCGATATGAATAGCCAGATTAATCCAAAAAGGAAACGAAAATTGCTAAGAGTGTTAGAAGAGGCTTTCGGAAATGAGAAATTAATATTATTGTAAATTAAGTTGTGTGTAGTTAAATATTGCTTTTTTACGGAATATATATTTTCATTAAAGTGAAAAAATCTAAATTAATTATTCTAGCCTATTTAATCATATTTGTCTTCAGAAAAAACAAACCTATCATAAACTAATTAAGTTATAAAACTCAGTATATTCTATTATTATAAAAGGTGGAAACATTATCCGAATACTAAAGTGTCTGGTGTTTCCATGCACGCCAACCTTCTTTGCTGCTTCTACAAACTTCTACAAGAATTTAAATCGTTTTCTCTAACTTCAAAATGATATATCTTGAAGTCCAAATAAACAACGAACTTTAATCCTCTACAAGAAACTGTAATAGAACCAGCAAAGCAGATATACATAAAACACTATTGAAGTTAATTGATCCATCATTAATACTGCAATAGTCGCACATTTTACTTCCTAATAACGATGAAAAGTTCTGTCCGAAGAAAGCGAACAAGAAGAGTCTTAAACAGCAAATATCCTGTCATAAGTAGAGAGTGGAATAAGAATGAATATTTTTTGTACCAAAAATTCAGTTTTAACGGAACGCTTTTTATTCCAAGGTATTTAATACAACCAGCAGTGGGATAAGAAATAAATATATAATAGGCCCTATTGCATTTTAGAAAATAAACTAAAACTTATTTTAAAAAAAATCATTTTATGTTTGAGTCATTGCAAGGAACCCCTAACTCTGTGCATTATTTGTCTTCGTCTATCTTTCTGAAGAACCATATTTTATCATTTTTTACGTTTTTATTATATCCTCTGGTACATTTACAGTCTTTCGTATTCATATCCACCGTTCTAGATCACATCATGCCAATTTATTTCAGTATTCAAATCTTTAATAACAAAATATCTTGATTCCAACGTTTCTGTGTCAATGTTTTCTTGCAGAGAAGGTATCATTTTATAATTTATAAAGCCTTAAACCTTACATAAGTGCATGGCAGACTACGATTAGACCGGATTACTAAAGAAGGTTTCGGAATTTTTAAGGTCCTACGCGGAACCGTAGTTTTATTTAATTGCATTATTTATCTTTACTTTATGGAATGTATTATATAAAATCTACTCTACTGTGATATGTAGTCTGTTATTGTGTTCCTGGTTCGACACATATGCATTCACACATATGAACATATGGCTAACCGATATTAATTTGGGTTGGTTCCAAGGTCTCGAAGACGAACTGCAACATTCATGTTGGTACTACGGAAAGTTTGCTATCCAAATAGTAGTAATTAGTCCAGCAACAGACGCCAACGTTTAACGCCACTCTAAATGCTTAACCTGGAGGATCGTAAATTTAGTATCATGCGCTGAGACTAGAATAATTCAGTATTTTTATTTAGAGACCACAGTTAGGCTGAGATTATACAATCTGTTAGTGTTACGTTCGTCAACCATGTTGCCATATATCACATAAAACATTCTGTTACAGACAAATTAAAAGAAGTGTTGATATATTGTTTTATTCGTATGATTATAAAACACGTAGTTTTGTCACGGCAAATAAACAGGTATCAGGTCTATAAATTAAACAGGTATCCCTTTATAGGAAAAAGAATTGACGATGTGAGTCCGATTTTCTATTCATTGTCACTCAGAGTTGGATGTGAGATAATATATCGCCTCGTTCTTCTTCCTACAATTCAGCAATCTGCAAACAATATCTTGACACAATATTTTTGTGCACTAAGTACTACAAAACGTTCATAAGTACCCTAAAACATGGATTGTTGCAGCTGATCGTAGCACCTTTTATTTGAGGTTGTTTGGTTGAACTAGTGATGTCACGTGAAGTGTACAGTAGTCTATTTACATTTCAATTCATGTTTAACTCACTGTTTTTAACTTGTTTTTGCAGCGCTAGGCGATACTAATACGTCCGTAAGGCTGCGTGTACTTACGCGAATTCCTTAGCAATTCAAAGTTTGCGGCAAAACTTTATAAGGCAGGCACGAGGATCTCTTCAGGGCGTGTTTTAGATTAAGCTATTTCTGGGTTCTACCGATGTGATGGACAGGGAATTAGATGATCAGTAACAATGAGTTGAGTAATTAATTAAAACCGGTTTATTCTGTTAACTTCTTATGAACAACACAATATATAATGAATTAATATTAACTTGAAGGCTACTTGAGCAAATCTAGACTTCCTTGGATATTTACGTACGATCGATTGATTAAGACTTTAGATAATAATTTGAAGTAACAGACTCCTCCGAATACTAGTAATATGATAAACTAGCCCACTCTGTTTTCGTAAGGTAGCCACTGGCCACACTGTATGTACCCGTATGGACCACCGGCCACAGGCCACACACTGTGATCGTATCAGAGCGACTAATCGCACTGTGTCGTATGGGCCACCAGACCACACACTCTGTTAACAATAAAATATCTTGGCCTTTTATATTAATTTTCCAAGGACGTTTTAAATTGGCTCAAGTATTCCTTTTACAAAATGTATTGTCAACAGGTCAATCACATTTACACTTTTATAATAAAGATTAGTTTCACTTAGCCAGGTACATATATCAGCCAACCCTTGAGTTACCGCTAACCACTGTGTAACAAAAGCTTATTGTGTGGTCCCAAATAATAACCAAATTAGTAATTCTAGGATTTACTAACGCTACATAAATGCCTCTTGAATTCAAAGACACAAAATTGAAAATAATGTTTTTTTTTATTCTACGTCCACTTTCTGACACTTGTTTGAAAAAATAGTACATACAACTTTCAATACACTTAACAATAATTTCTTTGTATAATCATTTTGTTTACAATATTTTAAAATTCTTAATGCTTAAAAACAAAATATAAACCTTTATACTTAAATTAATAATATATAATAATCCTCTTCTGCATATATATTTTTCTTTTGTACTCCACTTTTTTTTAGACACACATATTACCGTTTATTCCAACATTTTTATTAGTCCTCATTCGTGGCTCTTAGGGGACCGCGTGGGCGCTTAGGTTATCCTGTGCATTAGGTATGGGTCCTGAGTTCGAGTTTTGGCCGCGTGTGTATTTAGAATGATTTCTTTTCGACATGCTCCCAGGTTCTTGAGAATTGTAATAAGAATTACGATTATTTGCGCTAGCATAATTATCGTAATTGTGATCATTTCTCCGATCATTTCTAGACTCTGTGTCGTGATAAGGCATATATCTATTTTCTACAATTCTACCATCTACCAAGGGCCTATGCTGTATTTTAGCATCCTCGCTTACACTACACATATTTATTTGCCTATTTCCATTATTATTGGGTCGTCTGTGTTCATTCAGTCTAATCTGGTTACAGTCCCTGTTTTCATTTCTTTTATGATACTTGTCGTTCCTAGAATCATATTTATTCTCCCTGGAATTGTAATTATCTTTGACGTAGCTACCTGCCTCTAAGTCCACTTTCAAGTTCCTACTAGGGTGTTTATCTATACCAAATTTATTCCCATCGGTACCATTTCCTTCCATTCCTCTATAATTTACCCCCATCTTTATATATATACGTTCCAAAGTTTGAAGTAACTCTAGCATATGATTTACGTCACTTATTCTTGAAACTATTAGGCTTGGTTTTATTGATACTGCGTAATGATTTATCGCCATCTGTATTAACTCAGTCTCAGACGGTGGGGGCGATAATAATTTTGCCTTTTTCGCTAGCGTCAGGAAATACTCGGATAATGTAACGCTGTTGTCTCCTGTGAATATACAATTACGCAATTCATTAGGAATTCTCATCTGCCGTTCTGCATTAATAAATTTGTTAAGGAATGCGCGTTTAAAGGTTTCATACTCTATGTCAGCTGTAAGGATCACTTTTCCCCAACTAAGCGCATGATTTACTAGACACTTACGGATTACATACATATAATGGTGAGTCGGGATCATTTTAATTTTCAAATAATTATCCAACCCTTCTAAAAATTGTATAGGGTTATCATTGTTTTTGCTACCATATATTGTGCTGGACCGAACCACGCTCTGCTACCAAGGGATTACGTCTTGCTGCGCATACTATACGTCATCGCGTCTCCATCTCGAGTGTCATCTTTATGAACAGTGCCAAATGCTTTCCTATCTATCCCTTCCCTTTCCTAGTGCTCACCCTGTGCTATCGCGCATTCCCCCTCTCCCTGTGAACTCTCATAAATAGCTGTGTTTCGTAACATCGGGGATCATCTACTTAGTCACCGTTGGAGTCTGGTCGGAACAGCTCAGGAGAGCTGGTTATGTTTGTTTAGTCCACTGAGCCAGGGTGGGGACGCCAGGACAGTATTTCCCCCAACCCGAGGCTGGACTTGAGTGATTGATCATGTATGTGTGTATGTAAGTTGATTTATATCATATTTTCTTTTTGTATAGATGATCAACTATGATTTATTTTCTTTGTAAAGAGAATATTTATTTATTTATCTTTATATCATATCTGACTAAATTTTGACTCGCATTAAAAGCTTTAGTTGTGCTTTTTACTTACTCTGTGCCTATTCATTCAGTAGTTAGCATTAGTCAGATGTCTAAGTCAAATTCCAGAACCTTACTCAAGCGGGTGTTAGTTCCTTTATCCCAAAGTTTCCACGATTGTATTTTATAAGTCAGTAAACAGTACATATTGGGAGAATTGAGTAAAGAACGTTGTATTCCTCTTTGCCTCTATAGGCCCGGGCAAAGATGTCACAATTTGGACAATCTATGCTTTCCAATTAAAATAGTTATCAACAATAACGGTTTGATCCAGCACCTGTACGGTGCAATTAATGGTAGCATGGAGCGTGGTTACGCCGGTGCAAATTTAGGTAGCACAGAGCGTGGTTTGAACTGAACAAATGGTAGCAGTCAGCGTGGTTTAAACAGCACAGTATATCCAACAGATATGATTGGAACTGGAGCATCGTGTGACTTGTACTTAGGCCAACACTTCTTTCTGCTATATCACTTGTGGATTGAACTGCCGGACTTAACATTCGTATATTCTCAGGGGTTAAGTCGGCTGGTTCGTTCCTAACCTCTGTATTGTCCGAGCACGAAAATTCCAAGTTGTTTGGCTCAATTGTTACCTCGCGTGAGTATTTTTTAAATTTTCTGCAATCGTATTTAATTTTTTGTGTAGACCTTGTACCTGTTCTATTACGTCTCCAAAACTCGATAATTTTTTATTTACCAGTTCATTATTTCCCTCCACAATTCTCTTTATCTCTTTAATGTGATTAGTTACCGTTATTTCGGATTCTTTTTGGTTATTTTCCATTGACTTTATTTTATTTTCTTGATACTTTATTTTGCTTGTCAATTACTCCCGCATTTTTGCAATTTGTTCCGATCGTTCCCTAGACTCATTAGTCAGTACAACTTGGACAGTTTCGTTTTCGTCTTTTAAATTAATAACTATCGTACTGAGGTTCTGAACTACATTATGAACCGTGACTAATTTCTCGGTCATATTGTATACAACTATGTTTAATTTCTAGTTCGTTATCTTGTTGTTTTGCTCCATTTCGATCCTTACTGACTCGAACGATCCAATTAATTCATCTTTCAATTACTTATTTGCCGTTTGTATTACTTGTATCAGATATTCAAAATTTATCTGGGAACTATTTTGCATTGACGATTCTCGAGTTTCATTAATATTACTCGGGAGATTTTCATTACTTTCCTGGGTTACCGATATGGAGCTTCCACAACGAACCTCATTTACACATACCTCAGTTGTAATTGGAGGTTCCATACTACCCTGTCCTTGTGCGAACTCATTATTTAAATTAATATTTTCCATATTGCTAACTTTTGACTTTTTGCTAATCAACGTCTTATGATTTCTGAGTATCATTTACTTTTATGGAATGTCCAATTATACATATATTTTCTTAAACATTTGTTTCATCTCTAGATTTTAAACACATAGATTATATTGATTATTTATCACTAAAAAAAGTTTTTTATCTATTTAATTACATTATTTTTCTTTGGTTTTTGACTTACGCGTCCACTGATGTCACTACTTTCAGTTGATTCGATCTGCGTCTGGTTCCTCGTAGCTCGGCGTCAGGTTCCTCGCAGCTCAGCGTTTGCAGCTAATTCTCGATGCTTCAACTTTCATCCACGCTGTATCTGGCGTCGTGTTAGTCACAGTCACCTGGTTTTCTCGATCACACTCTCACTGATTTATTTATGTCTATCACTCGGCGATTAATCTAATGTTCGAGCCACACCGTTGGTTGCGACATTTGCGGCAAAACTTTATAAGGCAGGCACGAGGATCTCTTCAGGGCGTGTTTTAGATTAAGCTATTTCTGGGTTCTACCGATGTGAAGGACAGGGAATTAGATGATCAGTAACAATGAGTTGAGTAATTAATTAAAACCGATTTATTCTGTTAACTTCTTATGAACAACACAGTATATAATGAATTAATATTCACTTGAAGCTACTTGAGCAAATCTAGACTTCCTAGGATATTTACGTACGATCGATTGATTAAGACTTTAGATAATAATTTGAAGTAACAGACTCCTCCGAATACTAGTAATATGATAAACTAGCCCACTCTGTTTTCGTAAGGTAGCCACTGGCCACACTGTATGTACTCGTATGGGCCACCAGCCACAGGCCACACACTGTGATCGTATCAGAGCGACTAACCACACTGTGTCGTATGGGCCACCAGACCACACACTGTGTTAACAATAAAATATCTTGGCCTTTTATATTAATTTTCCAAGGACGTTTTAAATTGGCTCAAGTATTCCTTTTACAAAATGTATTGTCAACACGTCAATCACATTTACACTTTTATAATAAAGATTAGTTTCACTTAGCCAGGTACATATATCTGCCAACCCTTGAGTTACCGTTAACCACTGCATAACGAAAGCTTATTGTGTGGTCCCAAATAATAAATAAATAAGAATTACTAATGCTACAAGTTATGATCCGATATTGCTTGTTTACGGAGTATAATTTCTTTAATTGAAAAACAAAACTCAATTTCTTATTGTAACATTTAAACATGTTGTCCTGCGCAGAAAACAAACCTATGATAGTCGTAAGTTATTACCTACATTTTAGAGTGTTGTAAAATTTGACACAAATTTAAGTAATATATACTGTTCAAGTTTTCTATTGCTTTATTAAGATATTATTTAAATTAAAGTAATGTTTCTTATAAGATACACTTGTAATTCTTCTTCTTCCTTTCATCTGATAGACCTAATGGTCTATTACGGTCTCAATCCAACGTTTGAAGGGTCTGTCCAAAGATCTCTTGCCTGGTGGATGGTAATTTAAGATTTGACGTGGTATTTTTGTTCTGCTCATTCTTCATACGTGAGATTTCCGGTTGTTTCTGTATTTTTGTACATATTCAATGATTGATTCTGTTTGTAATTTACATTTGTAATTAAATTATAATATATACTGATACATTGCGAAGAGGCAATGCTACTGGAGCTAATATTGCATTTCGGGTTTCAGGTAAACTTCCAAATTTAATGGTCGTATTTTGTTGATTTTGAAGAGTACCTTCCTCGTTTCATTATAATTGAATACTTGAGATTTATAACATAAACTTTCTCACTCCTTGTTATGAACTAGTTGAGGGTTAACACTTTGGTAGCGTAAAAGGGCTTAAATCACTAAACTGTATTTCTAATATTGTTAGATTTTAATAATGGCTCAAGCGGATATAGGAATGTGTATAACGGTGTCTAACTAGCGCTTGTTCCAATGTAAGCTAGAAACGGGTGACTCACAAAACCCGTTAGGCCTACAGGTATATGAGTGCTCTGTACAAAGATAGTTATGCGGTATGAGTAACAAACTGAACTTTATTTACACAAAAACCAAATACCAATTAGATATATAACTCTTAGAATTACAATTGAATATTAAAACTCTCTGAAATATAAGTAAATATTAAAACCCTTGGAAATACAATTAAATGTTAAAGCTCTCGGAAGTACAATCAAATATTAAAACTCTTAGGAATACCAATAAATGTTAACCTCAAACTATAACTATATGAAAACTATGGAAAACACTAGGAAGGTTGCTAAATATTCTGTATAAAACTCGAGCTTGACTAAGAGAGATCAGTTTAAATAACTTTCCTAAGATAGTGCTTTTATCTGTAATTAGTTGTTTAATGGCGAGAATTAGGTTCTGTGTTTAATATAAGTTTATTAGGACATAAGCAATATTACAAGTTAAATATGTATTCTTTCCAGAATCTAAGTTCTTTATTCCAACAGTTAATTAAGTATGATAATTATTGATTGTGAGAATGTCCACCTGAAAAAATAAGAATTTGTATGTTCACTTACATAAGAGGACAGAGAAAACCATGTCCAGACAAGTAGAGCTTCAGAGACTATCGCCTTCTATACACATAGGGCCTAACTGCCTAGCTTAAATATTCATTTTCCCCTACTTTCGTTCCAAATTAAAGTATGAAAAACCAAGACTTACCCAGCCTAGGGCTACTTTCTCCGATCTGAATGTTCCCAGAAACTCCATTCTAACGGTATTTTGTTTTGATAGAGATGGTGAAAAGGCCTAACTGTATAAGTTTTGATATAGAGGGTGATTACAGACCGTTATTGTCAAAGGTAAATCTGATACCGAGTAAAGTGTTTTCCATATTCCAATATAGTTTTAGATACTCTTATCTACATCCTGTCTATTTAGGCCAGTTCATTAACATGCTTGATATCAATATGTTTTCCATAATATATATATATATATATATATATATTATTAATTATTACAATTTATTTATTTGTTTCTCTTACAATATATATATATATATATATATATATATATATATATATATATTTGCATTATTATAATTTATTTATTTTTTCTCTTATCTTACTTATGACCTTGGGGCATCCTTACATCCTAATCCCGACACTCCTCATATTCTCCTGGACATCTAACTTCATCCGAGGATATTATATTTAAATGCGGATTTATGTAATTCCCATATTAATATTTTAAGATTCCTAGTACTGTATCCTAACTTTGCATGTTTACATCTTTAACATATATCCCCGCCTAGAAAACCGAATGAGGCACTATTCTTACTGCTGCAAAAATGTATTCAAATACAACTCACATCAGCATTTCTTGGTGTTGTAGGCCTATTTTCACAGCAAAATTTGTCACTTTTCGATTATTATATATACATTGTAGCCTGGATTATCACTTAAGCCCTACGTGGATGGGTAAGGCTTCCGGCAGAAATTCTACCGCCAGTATAGCTCGCAGGGTCATTTAGACACTCATGCGCCTCCACCGTGAAAAAGGTAAAGACATGATCGAAATGGAGCAGCAAATACCTAGGAACAATTACTTATACCTAATAAAATATTGACTAAAATTTCCCAAATCCTATTGTTATTTTATTTTTGCACGATAGTGAGTTTTGTCGTACTACAGCAATGGCGACCATGATTGAAAGTTCAACTTCCTACATTTCGGGGTTGCCAATGTAAATAACTATACTATAATAAAATAACTATACTGTAATATTACATATTACAAATTCGTGTGTTGGAAGTAAAAGCACTGCCCTCTATGTATACTACATCCAACGTATTTTTGAAAAAAATATCCGAAGAAGGTAGTGTTAATATACATTATACGAAACAAATCACTTGATTTTAAATGAAATGAACTTTATTTGAAACAATATAAAACGATAAATACGTAATTGCCGTAATTTATTACTGAATTGATTTCACGGCCTCCTGTAGTTTAAACTAATAAACTTTGCCCACATTGTTAACGTTAGTCAGTTGTTTTTAACGAACGCAAAATATTTCAAACAAAGATGTTATTATTCTACTCTTATTTATTATTTTGAAAACACCATCGCAGAAAATTAATGTACAACGCACTTTTGTGAAGTGTTTTATAGAAATTATATTATTTTTGGTCTGGACATCTTACCTCAATATTAATTAATTTTTTCCCAAATAGTCAGCTCGTTTGTATTTTCTAACTGTTTTAATAATTTAGTGTCTGAATTTATATTATGTTTTTCAGACCAAACATGAGCAGCAACTGCAGATTTTTCAATTTCTCCATTTTTAATATTTCTTATGTGTTCTTTGGTTCTAATTTTTAGGTTTCTTTTTGTTTTCCCTATATATATCTTTTCACAACCCATGCATTCAATTTGATATATTCCTGACTTTTTATTTTTATCAGTTTTTTCATTTTTGTTGGTTTTTATTAGTTTATTTAAACTGTAGTTATTTTTTGGTGCTAATTTAATATTAAACTTCTCAAATATATGTCCAGACCAAAAATAATATAATTAAAATAACCTCAAAATATAACTTCCTAAAATTAAATATGTTTTATAGAATTTCGGAATTTAGAAACCTCGCTATCGCTCGGTTTTAAACTTTCCTAAATTCTTTGAAAACCACTTCCCTATATATTTTCATTTAATGCAGGGCACTTGAAATACAGATAATTCATCCAAATGACATATTAATATCTATATATTCCTATTGTAAAATACACGAACGAAGAATGTCGTGTTTTTGTGAGTTCTGCGCATGTACGTCACAATGCTTTCAAGGGGCCTATTGCCTGCATTCAATTATTGTACTTTAAACGTGGCGAATTTTGTGCGAATTTCGTGATTATAATAATACAAGTGAATACATCTAAATTAATTTATTTGTATTGTGTTTAATAAACTATATACGAAAGTGGAGAGCGTGGAAAATGGTAGCAGTAAACGTCAAATATTACACAAATTCGCTGGGTCAGTGTGTATGAATTTGTGATAAGTAATAAAAATGTCTGCGTTTCCATATATTATATCGAAATAAATCATCTACATCTGTTAATGCACCTGACCAGCCTCAACCGTCTTTGTTCCTGACGTTTGGTATAGCGTTGAAGTTCAATATAATCTGAACTATAACCCTTTTAAAAATTCAGATATGCGATTTTATTTTAATGTTATAACAAGTTATGGGAAATCAATACACTTTCTTTATACTAGTTTTCCGCGCACAACACTACTCGGCTTGGAATTGTCATAAATAGAACTATCTGACTGCATTTAATTGAAAACATTTTAGGCTTACTATTACAATTTTAGTGCGACTTTGTTTTAATTGATTTTTTTAACTGAGCGACACAACGGTTTTATAATATAAATGATAATTATGAATATTGTAACTGGGATCAGGATTATCACTGCCACAACATCTAGCAACAGATATTGGTACAGGGGAAGATCTGCCGCAGCAGATCTTAAATGTGGAGCCCCTTTGTGTCTGATGACGTACTCTGTCCAGAAAATAGCAGTCTCCAGAGGAGTATGTGGTCGATCTCGAAACAAATTTGATAAACGTTTAGCATTTTCCTTATACCTGTAAAGAAAATTAAAAACAAATAATTAAATCACTAAATTACAGTTTTCATTTTGTATAGTTTGGCATCTATCAAATGATTAGTTAAATTCATTTTACAAAAAAATTGTAATGATTATTTTCCTATTTTTTATTCGTATTCTTCGCCTCATCATTTGATATTACATCAAAAATATAGTTATATTAATTTGATATTTTCTGCGAATCGTTATTGTACATAATCTGACAGAGAAATATACAATTACCATGTCGTGGAAAAAAGTGAGAGAACTGAAAGGTGTTTGAGGTTTAGAAATGGTTAGAGCTATTTTCAAATGAGTAGAGTTTATTAGTACTAGATATCTGATTTTAGGTCCTTATAAACCAAATTTTAGACACTTAAAGTACTGACAGCCTTTAAAAATAACAGAACAATAAAAAAAGGCATTTCAAATACATTTTGTTCAACTAAAAGTAAACGTTTATGCACCTAAATTCTGTCTGCACTACAATAACTATAAAAATTCGGGGTTCCGTTCAATTTATGACTTTCTTCATTGACATGTTGATCCATGTGATTCTTTTTTTTCCATGCGATACCGGAACACCAGAAAAGAGTGATTAATTAACCTAATATTATTCCGTAATGTTTGTTGTATCTAATTTATTTATTGATAAACTGTTTACTCTTCTTATAACATTTTCTTACCTCTTTTCAGCAATACCGACAAAATTATAATTGTTCCGTCGTACGTCAATCCTGAAAAATTTCTGGTTCTTTGCTGAATTGGAACCTTCCAGTTTCATATTTATTTGAGCATTTCACAATATCATAACTTATTCATGTATTCCCACTAAAACACAATTTTTAATACTATCGAAAAAATAATATAATATATAATACGTTGGTAAGAGACACTCGAAAGAGCATTAACTTGTAAGTTTATGATTTGTCTTTTATGAGTTCGTTCAGTGTTCCTGTACATATTCTGCATTGTTTGTAATGGTATCGCTCATACGTTTGGTCGCTTATCTTCCATTCACACGAATCACTCGGTTGATGGATTTTTTTTTATTTTTGCACATTTTTTGATGATATCCGTGTGTTGCTAAGCCTATGATTTTGTGCCTTTGTGGTTGGTTACTTCCAGTCCACTCTCTGTTTACCATGGCATCTGAGGCGTAGAAATCTTCGTCGATCGAAAAAATGCTGTTCCCTTATGCTTGTATTGTCCATTTAGATCGTATACATAGTCTCATGAAGAAACTATACTTTTTTCCTTTAAAATACGGTAGCTGGAATTCCTTTTCACATAAAATTGGCATTTATCGCGAAAACTTAATTTTATGCACAAAAAATTAACTGAATATTAAGGTGATTAGCAGTTGATATTCTAGTCATAGCAGTCTGATATCTGGGTGAGAAGGATATGTTAACCATACACACAAAAAAAACTATCTCTTTCTATGTAACGTATTGAACCGTTATATGTCAGCTCAAGTGCTCAACTCGACATTCCTACATTGAAATTTGTATAAATTCTTTGAACCAAACGCACCTTAGTAATGTGATAATTGATAAATTATAAAATAAATACAGTATCAAATCTTTTTATTTCAGTGTTTTACAAAAATGAATGAAAATTAAAAACATTAATAGTTTTACATCCTAAAACATTAAAATAGGTGACAACGAATGAATATGATATTTTAGACACCACAAAGACGTCATCATAACTTTCAAAAAATAAATTAATAGGAAGGTATTTGATAGTATTCCGTTTATCTATATTTAACAAAGTAGGCATTAGCCTAAAACCCAAGGTCTGCATATTACAGTGTCGCGTTAGGCTGTCATTTGTTCAAAGAATTTTAGACTTATCAATAAATCTACCAAATACACATATTCATGCAATTTATGGGATATGTAGTTTAAAACATGGGGCTTCATTTGTCATCACTATGTGATTAGCAGGCATATATCTTTATCTTCGTTAAACTAGAATCTTGAACGCAACAGTACAGCTAAACTTCAGGTCTATGCATCTCTTAACAACATTTATTAATTTTAGTATACATACAAAAAAATGTTGACAATGATGTTGTCAACAAAATACTTCTACTACTGCTGTTAAAAAATAATAATACTATATAGCAATATCAATAATAATAATAATAATAATAATAATAATAATAATAAGAATTTACCTAGGATTGGTTAGTACACTCTTCAATGCGTTTAATATACTATCTCTTGATACAGAGTCATAATCCACAATAATGGCATTGCCTTTTCTGACGCAGTTACGTAAATTTTGTGTTTGATCTGCAAACAGCGGTATACCCACAATTGGTACTCCAGCATACACAGCTTCCTGCGTTCCCATTAGTCCTCCATGAGATAAGAACACCCGTACGTTTGGATGACCTGTAACACAATTCTGTATTACAGACTCAGCTGCTGAAAAGGGAATTCCTATCAAATACTGAATTTTCATTCCCCATTCGAACCACGTATCCTGCCCATCAGAGTCAAAGAGACGTAACTGTTATTATATCTGATTTTCCATGAAATTCACATAATTCTGTCTTATTGAACCGAAAGTACCTTTTTGCGGTTCAGTTATTCATCTTTGTGCTCCTCCAGAACATTTATGAAGCCTGCCAATGTCCCTTGTTCCGTGTGGCTACCCCTTCCCTTTTACCCTTTCCTCCGCGCATCTTTATAGCGCACATCCCCTCTACTCGCGAACCTTTTATATGCTTGGTAATCTCAATGAACCTTATCATTCGATCGGCCTAGCAAGTGGCGTTATGTTGTGTAGAAGTGGATTCAGTATCCGAATCCAGCTTAAGTACACCATGCATCGGCGAAGTTAACATGGTGATTTATAAGATAAACAAGTGGATTGTGACCGAGGAATGGTCGGATTTGAGTTAGTCCAATCAAGCATGGAAAAAGGAATTCCAATGGAGTTTGGACATGTATGAGTGTGACAGTTTGTATGGTATGTTATCTATTCAGTTATACTTTGTTATTATCTATGTCTGATCGATTGATCGAAGATCAATCTTTTGTTATTCATTTATTACTTTGTTTTTACAATCAACACTTGTTTTTTCATTAAAAGCTTAACTTTTTATATTACGCCCCTTGTTGTTATTTAAGAGTAATCATTGTTCTCCATCCTGTAACGAAGTTATTTCATCCTATGCAATTTATAATCAGTATTTATATTTATATGCACGTTCAACTGGAAAAGAAAGATGAATTGTTAGCCGCCTTCTATGGGCCCGAGGCAGGCTGTTTTCTCATTAATAACTTCTTTAGATATCAGGAACACGTTACTAAGTACAGCATAGTCATAACCCGACGATCCCGGAAGGTAGCAGTAGCAGTGAAGGTGGTTCACTCGCCACATATTGTTAAGTCAGAGTGGAGGTATTACACGCCACATTATGAAGTATCCGACCATCTGTTTGTTTGACTCTCGCTGTTTCAAAAATTTTCATAAGTAATGCCACGAGTGATTTCCAGTTTATCTAGAGAATTTGGAAACCAAGAGTGGAATTTGTTAGGACTATTTAACGAATAAAATTAAGCTGTTTACTCACAAATCATTGTTATTTTAAAATATTTATATATTTAATGTAAACGGCGATGTTTGAAAACAAATCAGAAATGTGAGGTTATGTTCATTCACTGCTGCTTGATCATATTATTTATTGCCAAATAAGATCGCAATATTGTAAGAGTGCACCCAACTGGAGAAATAATGAAACACATTAAACTATATATCATTATCAACATTATGGATTATTCATTTCTTTTTTTAGTAAAAAACTCAGTAAAATCAAGGAATCTTCTCATTATTTGCTATATTCAATGTATTTGTTGGAGAAAAATAATGCTTTGACCTGTTCAGAACATTAAAAAGGAGGAGCTTTCTTTATCACAAAAGTAGGAGCTCATAAAGAGAAATCGATCAAGAGCGAGGTGAAAAACGACTGTCATTGGTTGTAAAACAACATTCATTGAAACGTGATTGGTCATTGACTAGCATTTGTGACATGAATTAAATAGTCCTAATAATTTTATTCTCAAATACTCGTTATTTTTTATCCTACCTTAGAATAAGATAAGATGTTTCGCATCTATAGAACTGGATTTATCATATAATATTTTAAAATAATAATAATGATAACAATAACAATAATAATAACAATAACAATATTAATAATAATAATATTATTATTAATAATAATAATATTAATAATAATAATATTAATAGTGGAATGCAGGCTTTCACGGCCGGTAATCATGGTAGTAAAAGATTCCGGGCTATGTGGCCGTGGTCTATAACTGGCGTTTCTTCCAGACGTTTCTCCCTCAACTGCGGAGGGCATCTTCAGTGGCGAGCGCTAGAAGCTGTTGTTTCCCTGTCGTAGACTCGAGTGCGAAATCCTAATTCGCAGTCGAGTCTACGACAGGGAAACAACAGCTTCTAGCGCTCGCCACTGAAGATGCCCTCCGCAGTTGAGGGAGAAACGTCTGGAAGAAACGCCAGTTATACACCACGGCCACATAGCCCGGAATCTTTTACTACCAATAATATTAATAATTTATTTGCATGAATCTCCAATGACTGATCAAACGAAACGAAGACAATTTAATATCATAGAGGAACAACAATTTAATTTGTTCTATTGAATATTTTCTTAAATATATTTTCATTAGATTACTTTTACAATCTAAGAATAAATGTGGTCCTACTGACAGAAGTAATTTTAACATAAACATTAAGAAATTATTTCACATAAATTTTTTATAATAAAAAAAACAAAAAAGATAAGAATTTATATTTAATAATAAATAATAATAATAATAATAATAATATAATAATAATAATAATAATAATAATAATAATATTATTATTATTATTATTATTATTATTATTATTATTATATTATTATTATTATTATTATTATTATTTATTAATATACAGAATTTTAATGTTTACATATCTTTCTGTGTCTAAAGTTTTATTTTTCTTCTCCACTCGTCTCTCTCCATCCAATCCATGTCCTCCAGTCCCCTTGCTCTCATTCCAGTTCTTATTTCCTGCATCCACGAGTTTCGAGGTCTTCCTCTCCTCCTTCTTCCAGGTGGGCACCATTCCAATGTTTTCCTGGGTAATCTTTCTTCTTGCATTCGTCGTACGTGCCCATACCAATTTAATTGCTTATACCTTATATAATCTACTATTGAATAACCAGTACTCGTTTTTTCTCTTATGACAGTATTTCTTATTTAGTCTAATTTTGAAGATCTTGCTGCTCTCTTCAAGAAATCCATTTCCATCGACATAAGTTTTTGTTCTAAGTTTTTGTTGAATTTCGAAACTTCAGCTCCATATGTGACAGTACTTCTCACTATTGAATTATATATTTGTAACTTATTTTTCCTGGTTATATGTCTGTTCCATAACACTCCATTCATCATTGCTGTTATTGCTCTACCTTTATTTATTCTGTTCTTAATATCACTTTCTTGTTTATCCTCTTTATCTAATTTTACTGCCAGATACTCAAATTCTTCACATCCTCTAATATACCCCTTTTCATCTTCTAATATCAAATCTTGGGTTTCGGCTCCACATCCCATATAAAATGTTTTTTTTAAATGTATTTTCAAACCCCAATTATCGTATTCGTCCAATAATTTTGTGAACATAAACTCCATGTCTACATATTCTTTAGCAATTATTATCTGGTCATCCGCAAATAACAGTGTATATATTGTATCTGTTGATCCATCTCCAATTGGTATTGCCATTCCTGAACATTTTTTGCTCCAGTTTGACAGTGCTTTATGTATAAATATCTTAAATAATGTTGGTGATATGCTATAAACCTTGACGAAGATCTTTTGTTACTTCAATTTCTTCTGATATATATTTTCCAATTTTAATTTTAGATACTGCATTTTTATACAATTTTTATTGCATTAATAATTGTATCATTTATGGCATTATCTTCTAATGCTTGCCACAACTTTTGTAAAGGTACAGTGTCATGTGCCTTTTCTAAATCCACAAATGTGAAATGAACTTGTTGGTTGTTATTATTCATCTTTTGGATCAATTGTTTTACCACAAATATGTGATCAATTGTAGATCTCTCAGACCTAAAGCCTGCTTGTACTTTATTCTCCTTATATTTATAATTTTCTTCCAAATAGTATTTTATTATTTTTTCATATATACGGCTAAAAACATTCGTTACGGTGATTCCTCTATAATTATTGCACTCATCCTTTCTTCCTTTTTTATGAATGACTGATAACAACCCAATATTCCATTTTACTGGTACATCTTCTCCGTTTAGGCATCTCTCAAAAAGGCTACTTAACAATTCAAATAATTTCCTTGTGCCATATTTAATTAATTCAGGCTGTACTCCTTCTTCCCCACAAGCCGTTCCATTTTTTTAAACTTCCAATTGCTATCTCTACTGTCTCAATATATAAATGTATACTCGTTCTCTTTGATCATCATTTTCCTCTGCAATTCCACTTAAAGTTCCAAACGATCTTCCGTCAATAGCTTGCTAAAATATAATTTCCATTCATTTAAAGAAATTCCCTGAATATTGATTTTATTGTGTCCTGATTTTCTTAAATTTTTCAAAATTCTCCATGCCTCTGAACATCTTTTTCCTTCCAATATATGTCTGAATTCTTTGACAGGTTCTCTCCCAATATTTATTCTTTTCTTCTGTCACCTTCTTTCTTACCTTTGATTGTGCTTTTTTATACTCCATTTTGTCCGTCAATTGTTTTGTACTTAACCATTTAAGATATTTACTTTTTTATCATCTACATCATTCTTAATCTCCTTGTTCCAAAAATAAGTTTTCTTATTCCCCATTTCCTTTGCTTCCAAAGCCTCCCTAGCAGCCATATGTAGATTTTGGACAATATACTGATATAGTTTTTCAGGAATATCAAATGTATTTTCAATTAACTTTTCGTCCAGCCTCTTGAGGTAAAGGTATAAAATACTATCGTCCTCTAACAACTGAGTATTATATAGAGGTGTGTGCATAATTTCTGATGTTTCCAATTTCTCTTTCGTATCGTTACTCTTATAAAATATGGAAAAAATATTTTTCCATTTACCAAGTAATGATCACTGCCACAGGTTGGGTCTCTATATGCTCTAACATCTTGTATTTTCAAATCCGTATTTTGTTCAACAATTATGTAATCTATTATTGATCTCTACTGTAAAGTATCTTGATGTCTTGCGTATTTATGAATGTCTTTGTGTTGATAAAATCCGTTTGTAATTATTGACGAGTACAGTTCACATATTTCCATAAGTCTTTCGCCGTTATCATTAATTTTCTCTTCTCCAAATGGACCGACCACTTCACTTCCAATCCGGTGCCAGTTCTGCCATTAAAATCTCCCATCATAATAATTCCTCTTGAGTTCCCAATTTCGTTTATTACGTTATTCAAGTTATTCAAGTTTCCATAGAACTCATCTTTCTTCATAGGCGATTCATCTTGGCTTATGCCATACACTCCTGGAATTGTAACTTTTTTCCCAAACATATTTATATTCATTTTAATAATATTTTCATTATTGGCCTCCCAACTAGTTATAAATTTCTTGAATTTCTTCTTAATTATTATTGAGATTCCTCTCTGCGCTCGTTTATGTATCTCTACTCCGCCGAAAAAATACATATATGGACATTTAACTTCTGAAATGTTCCTTTCTTTTTTGTTTCTTTAGCACAATTATGTCTTGGTTAAGCATTTTCATTTCCTCTATGATGTCAACCATTTCATTTTGAACACCTCGAATATTTCATGTTCCAACAAGAAATGTCCTTTTCCTTTGCTTTTGTCGTCTTGGTTTATTTCCGTCCGGCTTTAAATCTTTAGACTTCTTAGCATTGTTATGTTTTTTTTATGACGAACAGGGAGCTGGCCTGATGCATCAACCCCCAACCTGGAGGACCAAGTAATTTTTGGTCAAGGTTTTCTTCCTCTAGCCATTGTCAAGCCAATGACGAACTGCAAGGCAGCAGTATCTGTACACAGGGTACTATTAGCCGGGCGTACTGAACCCTGGTTTTTTAACGAGGTTGTTACTCCTCCCCCTCACCCATTTCTAACCTGGCTTGGGACAGGCTTTGGCGGGTTTATAATAATAATAATAATAATAATAATAATAATAATAATAATAATAATAATAATAATAATAATAATAATAATAATAATAATAATAATAATAATAATAATAATAATTCATAATAGTAGTAATAATAGTAATAGTTATAATTAATAGTAATAAGAGTACTAATAAAAGTAGTAATAATCGTAGTAGTAATAATATTTATGATTATAATACATTTAATACTAAGGGTAACGTATATTTTTAGTGTTATTACAAATTGAAAAATTAGCAGCATTATCTTTTTTATAATAAAATATGTTACAGTATCTATGGATACGATTCACCTTGATCTCTCAAGTGAGGGTTGGTATACATGACATTAAAATTTCCCCTCAACTCCTCATAAACTGGTCCTTCACCTCGAAACTAGGTCTACTGATGAATTATAATTCAAGCAGTAGGCTACCGGAGTATAATTACACCATTCTGCATTTTAAAACTTATTTCTTGTTTTTTTTTAATCTGATAGATGATTCTAAACGGAGCTTTAGTGCTGAATTAAAAAATGATCTCCATTTTCTCCCATCACGTCAGGTTCTCAAAATATTCATGAATAACTAAATATGATATATCATAGCTTTGTGAAACGTATTAAAAATTACTTTCAACAAGAATTTTGTGTGAAAAACTAGGCCAGAATTTGTTATTTGCCACTAATGAACCATTAATATTAATAATTGATAATTACAAGCACATTCTTGACCTTACTCCAATATTGCATTTCAAATTATCTCCTCTTGGACTATTTCGCATGTTGTTCAGAGCAGTGCCTTTTTAAAATATTGCAATAGTTAGACATTATGTTTAACACTCCACATCCCTTGATACCTCATTTCCATATTTTTGATACCCAGGTGAAATCTTTCACCCTGTTCCTCACTACAATCTCCTTAATTATGAGGGAAATAATGTAGATGGGAATGAAGGAAATTTTCTTTGGCACTCATGTCGCAATCAATCTGTTTGAAATTTTGTAACATCACTTTCACTATGTTAACGTAATTTGGGTCCTTTTTTTATTTCCAAGGAATTTAAGAACATTTCTGAAAACGCTCCAGGCATACTTCACTTCTCGACTCATAGTATTCTCGAACTGACTGTCCATAATAAATTTTCGAATTTGTGGGTCGACGAATACACCAGATTTAATTTGTTCATAGGATAATGAAGGAAATGTAACAAAAAGGCATTTAAAGCGTCTTTAACTAGAGTTTTCACAAATTATTTAATTAAACCTAATTTACATGGGGAGGTGGCAACAATACTTTTGAGGGATCAATAAGAGGTTCACTTACTATATTTTCTTACCTGGTGTTTAAATTAGTCCTACGTGGCCACTGTTCCCTTTCCCAGTGTTCTGATCTAGCTCTGCTATCCCATTCACATAAGAAACATGGGTATTTTGTGAAACCAGCTTACTGCCCAAGTAATAGTCCAATAATCGTGAAACGTCCACAGGCCAGCCATATATGGTTCTAATACAGTATTTGTAACAAAAACTTGAATTTTTTATGTCTCCTTTGAAACAAAAGAGTGGGCCACATGAATGGAATGATGAATGTATCCATTATGAAGCAAAACATTTTAAATATATTTTTATAGAAGAATCTATGAAGAACCTCCAGTCTTTGGAATTATATTTTATGTTATACAATTTTAAGAAAGCAGAGATGCCTTGGCAATACACCAAATTTTCTTCAAGAAAAGGGACAAGTTCCTTCTGACAATGCCTGTACCATGAAAAATATGTACCCTCAACCAATACTTCCTTTACGTTTAACCTAGAGCCCAACAGTTTTCTGATTCTTTAGGTAGATTTAAATCCCTCACTAAATCATTAAGCTCAATTTGATTACAACATCTATCACGATCAGAATTATATGGTTCATCATCCACTGAATATTCCGTTTCAGTTCTACTGGATGCAGATGGCATTGTATCTGATTCAGGCTGTAAGGGAACCGGAATATCAAGACCATGACGTGCTGGCCGAATGGCAGAGAGAATGGTAGGATATACAATGTCTTTCTTGTTTTTAGCATTATATCCTGATCCTGATTCCTTAACTGTGCAAAAATAACAATCATGTCCATGATTTGTAGGTAACCTACCAAAGGGCAATGACTTCTTTTTTTTTCATTATCCAACTCCTGAACTCTGCAACACAACTACGAAACACCTTGTGAGGGCACCAAGATTTATTCTAGTCTCCTAACTTAATGCCAAAATATTGAAAGTATAAACATAATGTAAAACATAAACATAAGAATAGTTATATTATTTCACATTTAAGTAATAAAGTTGAAATTATAAACTGTTGGGCCTTTCTAACTAACTGTAAGCACACTAATATTACTACAGAACGTACATAACGAAAACAATTCAAAGCATGAAATTTTGAATTGTAAACATTTCTGACGTACGTAAAAACGGATTTCATTTTTGTAACCATTATGAAATTGTGATTCAGAAACACTCATTTATTAAAAAGAAACAAAATACACGCAGAATGGCGTTACACTCCGAATCGTTTATGATGATTGGTCTAAACTAATATCTCGTGCAGAATCCTTGTTTGTGTTCAACAGGTTGTGCATTTCTATCTCTGGGACTACGCGTTCGTTGATTTATGTTCGTTTGAACCAAACAGTCAATTACAAAGAAAGCAATGAACCATCATTATTGTTTCCAATTGTAAATCTCAAATGTCCAAGGAAAAATGAAATCAATCGTAGGTATGGTTCATATTTTGTTTCTGACAGTTCTTATATTGTACAAAGGAACATTAAAAATACTCAATTGAGTTGGTGTTTACTTGATGAAAATCCATATGCATTAATTAAATAAAATTAAACCAAGTTTTCATCATCATCATCATAGTACATTCACGAATTTAGGCCATTTGTTGACCTGTTTCGGCCTCAAAAGAAACACCATCCAGAAGTCTTTTGAGTGGACGTCCTGGTCTTCTTCTTCCTGCAGGTTGATATCTTAACATTTGTTTGGGTATTCTGTGATCTTCCATTCGATGAACATGTTGCATCCATCTTGACTTATAATAAGAAGTTTTGTTTTATAAAGATTCCATGTGTAATTCTTCTAAGATGTCATTTTTTTTGTGATCTAGTAGTGTGTATCCTGCAGTCCTCCGAAGATATCTCATTTCAGCAGATCTAAGTCTCTGTATATCCTTCTGTTTCAACGTCCATACTTCGCTACCATACAAAAGAGTTGGAAGAGCCAGTGTTTTATACACTTTCAGTCTTGAATGCTTTTGGACTAACTGTGGCTTGAAGATAGAATTTATTAACCCTAAAATTCTTAAAAATTTAGATATTTTTTGCATTTACATCCTTTTCTTTTTCATATGAGATATTGCATCCTAGATATGTAAAATTATTCACCTGCTCCAAAATTTTATTGTCCAGTACAATTTTACTTCTGACAGGATCTACACCTTGAAATGCCATAATTTTTGTCTTTTCTGTAGATATCTTTAATCCATATTCTTCTGTAATTTTGTTAAGTTCATACAGACCTTTCTGTAGATTATCTTCGGAATTTGCTATTATTATTTGGTCATCTGCAAACAATAGGGTGTTTAATTTTCTATTTTCTGATATTCTTATTCCAAATTTATATGTTTTCTTCCAGCAACATATTACTTCATTGATATAAATTGCAAAAAAGTGTTGGGGATAGGGGGCAGCCTTGTCTCACACCACGATTATAATTCCTTCTTCAGAAAATCTGTTATTAATTTAATCTTTATGGTGTTGTCTTTGTAAATATTTTGTATGTTCTGCGAAGTAAATTTGGTATATTTCTGTCTTCCAATATATTTAAGAGTTTTGATCTCTTGACTGTGTCGAATGCTTTTTCAAAATCTATGAAAGCAAAATGTGTTTCTAAGTTGAATTCTCTTCTTTTTTCAAGGAATAGTTTAACAGAAAATGCTGAATCAATACAAGATCGTCCTTTCCTAAATCCATTTTGACATTCCATAAGGAATTTTTCACTGAAACTTTTCAATTTTCCATTTAAAATGTCTGCATAAATTTTGTAACATGTGTTTAACAAACTGATTCCCCTATAGTTGTCCATTTTCTCTTGTCTCCTTTCTTGAACAGGGGTATAACAATGCTTGTCTTCCATTCTTGTGGTATATCTGCATTTTTGAATACATTATTAAAGAAGGACAACAGTCTTTCATGGAACTGTTTGCCTGCATATTTGTACAATTCAGAATTCAAGCCATCTGTGCCAGTTGCCTTCCCATTTTTTAATTTCTTTAAACTATTGTTCAATTCTTCCAATGATATTATGGAATCTGTCTCATTATTATTTCGGAAAATTGTATCTTCATAGCTATTGTTAGTACAAAGATTTTATAATAATTGAAAAAATCTTCTTTTGTTACTCCGCAATTAATTTTGGTAGTTTCTTTAATATCTTTATTCAAATGTTTTAATATTTTGAAGGCATTAGGTTGGAGCTTATGCAAATCTGATTCTAAATGTGTAACAAAATTTAACCATGTTTTTATATGTCTCTTTCTTATTTCTCTCTTAACAATAGCTCTATAGCGTTTGAATTATTTTTGTTTAATTAATTAAAAATATTGGTCCTAGTTCAGACATTTTTTATTGACTGAAGAATCTCATACACTATATAAAATATTCTAAATAATTGACTGGATTTTGTTCCTCAGAAATTCATTCATGTACACTAAGTTAACTTAAAAGTGTTTTTTTTTTCATTCTTAAAAGATTTGAAAGTATTCCAGTGAAGTGTATTGCATATTTTGTATTTGAAAAGTAAATGAATCACATTAATATAGCTTAATTACATATAAAGTAAATTGGAATTTGGGCTTACATCCGTTTCAGGGCAGGTTATTATGTCGTATAGGCATATCACAGATACACCCAACATAATAGAAGTGCCTTATTTGAAAATTCACGTTTATACGTTTTCTGGAAAAGTATACGCCTCAACATATTCCATATGATTATACAATTCGTAAAAGCTTTAATGATTCATAACTATATTACATTTCTATTCCAGTATTTATAAATTATGTGTTTTGAGAGTGAATGTGGTCATGCGGTTCTCAGCAATTAAACTGTAATCTTTTGTTGCTATTTATGTGAATCAATGTAAATAGTATAATCCATTGATACACAATCTAACGAGTAGCGCACATTTTTCTAACTTTTAAGTATATAGTATTTAATAAAACTATACTTAACGTACTACCATTAGGCAGATCAAGGCCACTGCTTACCTCCCATATTGATAGCATTTACTTTCGTAATTGCGTAAGTTGAGGTACAGCTCGTGTTCCATCATGTAATCCTGCGCTGTGTTTAAAGACAAGAGGGGACAGGGATATAATCTCCATTACCACCTTGATCTGACTCATTATAAAAAAACAACCAATTGTGTTTTGAACAACTTCCGCAATTTTCTATTCATTGAACTTAAATATTTGTGCCACCTCCTTCGTTTTGAACTTTCCTGTGTATTCAATATAAGCTATGCATCGCTATATAAATAACAGAACAGTAAACACATAAAGATTGTATATGATGGAAAAAAAGTAATTTGATAGTTACTGAGTATTTGAAATTGTGGCATCCATTTGAGTAAAGATGTTGCTTGGAAGTCCAGGAATGGTGTCTGTTTTCCAAACGACACGTTGTGGAAGTTGCTTGAAGACATCAATGAAAACATCCAATTTGTCCTGGGATAGTGTTTCACCCCTCACTAAGGATCCCAAGCTGAAGTATATTATCCCATGATCAGCACCATCCATAAACGTCTTCAGGTCCTGCATAATATCAACAAGTCCATCTTATTGAGTTTGACCAACTGCATAATATTTTGGAATAGTCAATTTTTATTAAATTGGAATTTTGAAACATATTACTTTCAAGAAATGTAATCATTAACTTATATTCGTAATTAGTGATAAGGACTATGTACACTATGTTCTATCATGGTACTGTAGGCCCTTTCTCTTATGCGCAATAAGTGCCCAATTTTTGTCATACTGGCATGAAGACCAACTGGACAAAAAAAAAAATGGGGCTAGGATTAAAGTTTTGTACTGTCATAGCATATTACGATGCGAGGTTGGTAAGTGGTTTTTACAGAACCGAGTAAAATTTTAAAAAAACCTAGCGATATGTGAATATGACAGGAAGTTCTAATATTTTATTTCCTTTTAGTCTTCTTATTTCTTCAGTGTTGTCTAGAAGATTGATTGCAAGATGATTAGGATGAACGTCTAGTCGCCTTAGATATCTGTGCTGTACTTTTCTACTTCTTCTTTTACAGTAGCTATTTTTAAACAATGATGAATGGTGGTAGCGTTGATTACATACCATGGAGCTGCAACAATAAAGCGAAGGGTCTTAGATTGAAATCTCTGTAGAATTTCAATATTGGAACTGCTGGCAGTTCCCCATAAATGGATACCATAAGCCCAAGTCGGTTAGAGTACAGGTTTATATATTATAAGTATATTTTCTACACTCAGATTTGATTTGTGGCCTATGGGCCAATCAAAGTTCTAGTTTTAGTTTGAACTCTGTACGTTTTTCTTGAACGTGATTCCTCCATATTAAACGACGATCAAGATGCATTCCCAAATACTTGACGGTATCATCTGTTGGAAGAGTTTTATTATTTATTGTTACAGTACGAAAATTACCAGTTCTGGTACCAAATTTAATATAAATATACTTTCACTAGATCGTATATGCCATGTGGTTAACCGTTCTTCAGTCTTATTAAGTTGTTGCTGGAGGTGTTCGGAAGCTTACCTAGAATCTTCGTGTGAATAGAGCATGGCAGTATTATCAGTAAATGTAGCTAAAATAACTTAATTTATTTGTTAAAAATCAGCTGTATATAGAGTGTATAATACAGGCCCCAATACAGAGCCTTGTGGTACACCAGAAAATATACTGTAAAAACCACAGGTAATTACCAAGAAAAATTGTATTAACGATTAAATAATAAATGAACGATAACTGGATTAGTTCATAATTCTCGATCGTTCATTGTTCGAAAAAAAAATATATATTCTTTGCTATCAGATGTCTCTCTATCTCTTTGTACTTTATCCTACTTTCTATTCCATATTCTACTTATACCCTAAAAAATTCTGTGCAGTCCAAACTACTTCACTGTACATTATAAATAACATTATTACTTACTATGAATTTTAGCGAGGCTCGAACCTTCATATCTATAGGAACATGCCTTAACAACCTTGGCTCATTAGTCACGTTGAGAAAGAATTTTTTTAGATGTAAATTATTTTAAATTCCATTCTTCGCTTCACTGGGTGTGAACGTTTTATTGGTAAAGACATTGGAAATAGAATATTGGCAATATCTGTATCAGGATTGAAAACCTCAGAAAGGTGATTAGCAAATATTTCTGCTTTTCCTAAATTATTTCTGGCCCAACTATCCTCATTTCTAATAGATTGAATCAATTTATTTGGACGCTTTAATGACTTGGCAAGTTTCCATAGTGGATATTCATCTTTATTGTTAGGACAAAGATTTGACACATATTCATAAAATGTGTCGTTCTTTAAATCAGAAAGAAGTTTTTCAGATATTTTGCACTCTTATTAAGCTTAGTTTCTTCTTCAGGGCGTCTACATATATTTGCCAAATCCTTCGAATTTTGTTTTGTTTATATTTGAAGAGAAAAATTTTCGCCTAGACCGGGACTCGAACCCGGGACCCTTGGCTTTCCGGGCCAAGTGCTCTACCAACTGAGCTACCGAGGCGAGTTACGATCTAGACGCAAATTTTTCTCGTATGTACGTTGTTTTGTTTATTAAAAATCTTTTTCCTTATTTCTTTTGGATAGTTAAAACAATTTTCTTCCTTTGCGCTTAAAATAGGCGTCGATTTACATGTAGATTCTTGGAGTAATTTCGTAAAATACTCTGTTGCTGCATCAATATCGTCTTCTGATTTTCGCTAAATTTTAAGATTCCTAGGAACATGGAATGTTAGGACTTTATACAATAGCGGGGCACTAGAGATATTAACGCGGGAACTAGATAAATCGCCCTTGGATATAGTCGCTTTACAGGAAGTTAGGTGGCCAGGAGAAGGTAGTCAGGAATCAGGAAGCTTTTAATTATACTACGGGGGTGCAGAAAGACCTGCATTTGGAACGGGTGTTTTAGTCAGAAGGAGGATCCTATCCGCTATCCGAGATACTAAGTTTGTTAGTGATAGGGTATCATACATAATTCTAAAGGGTAAACGACATGATTTTATAATTGTAAATCTACATGCCCCCACAGAAGATAAAGATGACTAGATCAAGGATAAGTTCTATGAAGAATTAGAATGCTTATTTGATAGCCTTTCACGATATCACATGAAAATTATCTTAGGAGATTTTAATGCAAAAGTGGGGCGAGAAGATATATTCAAACCAACAATAGGTAAATTCAGTCTTCATGAAGATAGGAACGACAACGGGGTTAGATTAGTCACATTTACCACATCAAAGAATCTCATTGTTAAGAGCACAACATTTCAGCATAACGATATTCATAAATACACCTGGACGTCCCCAGATGGAGAAACTCGGAACCAGATAGATCATGTATTAGTGGACAAACGCTGGCACAGTAGCATCATCGATGTTAGATCAGTTAGAGGGACAGACTGCAATTCAGATCATCATCTGGTCAGAGTGAAAGTCAGACAACGGCTATCGCTAGTGAGAGGAACAAATGCTAAAGATGATTCTGCAAAATTTGAATTAAAAAACTTGAAAAATGATGAAATGCGGCAAGAATACCAAATCAAAATTGCTAATAGATTTGAAGTACTGGAATCTTCAGATGACAATGTGGCAAACGAAGAAGAAACTGATATAAATAAATGATGGGAGGCTATAAGAGATACTATTAAATTGTCAGCATCAGAAAGCATTGGTTATTTAAAAAAGAGGCAAAACAAGAAATGGTTTGATGAGGAATGTGCCAACATTGTAAAGAAAAGAAAGCTAGCAAAAATGAAATGGTTACACGAGCCAAATGAGGTAAATTTATAGCAATTGGGTAGTATTAGACGGGAAACCACCAAGTTACTAAAGAGTAAAAAGAGGGAATATTTGAGAGAGAAGATTAATGATCTTGAAATGAATGCAAAAAAATAGGAACATTAGAGAATTATATCAGGGAATTAGTATAGAGAAGAAAGGATTTCAGGCTAGAACAAACATAATTCGGAATGAAAATGGGGATATGATTGCAGATTCCAGGAGTATATTAAATAGATGGAAAAGTTACTTTAATCAGCTATTAAATGTATATACAGAACAGGACATTGAGGAGGATAATTTACAGACAGCAGAAATGCTAGTCACAGAGCCAAGTGCATTAGAGGTTGAAATGGTGATTGAAAAATTGAAGCTGTATAAAGCATCAGGTTCAGATGAGATCCCAGCAGAACTGATAAAAGCAGGGGGAGAAAAATTGATGGACAAGATACGCTGGTTGCTTACTATGATTTGGGAAAAAGAAGCTCTTCCAGATGAATGGAAAAAATCAATTATCGTACCAATTTATAAGAAAGGAGATAAAACTGATTGCAACAACTACAGGGGCATCTCATTACTTTCAACTTCGTACAAAATTCTAACAAATATATTAGTAAGCAGACTTACTCCCTATATTGATGACATTCTAGGAGATCATCAATGTGCATTTAGAAGAAACAGGTCTACAACAGATCTGATTTTTAGCTTAAGATGGATGTTAGGCAAGAAATAGGAATATAATGGTACTGTACATCAACTATACGTAGACTTCAAAAAGGCATACGATTCAATTAAGAGGGAGAAGTTATATAGTATCCTGCTGGAGTTCGGAATTCCTAAAAAGTTAGTTAGACTTATACGAATGTGTCTAAATGGCACAAAGAGTAGGGTGCGTGTAGGCAAACAGTTTTCGGACACTTTTGAAATCCAGAATGGGTTGAAGCAAGGAGATGCACTATCTCCTCTACTATTTAATTTTGTACTAGAGCATGCCATTAAATCTTTAGAGAATGAGGAAGGCTTACAACTCAATGGTATTAATAAGCTGTTAGTTTATGCTGATGATGTAGTATTGTTGGCCGATAGCGAGGAGATACTAAAGGACAACACGCACACACTATTGAGTAACACTAAGAAATTAGGACTGGAAGTAAATATCAATAAAACTAAATATATGGTCACACGTAGAAATTCATTATATAATGGAAATGGACAGCTAATGACAAATGAGGGAAGTTTTGAGGAAGTGGCTGAATTCAAATACCTAGGAACAATAATCACAAATAGGAATGAGATGCACAAAGAAATTAAACATAGGCTCAATTCTGGAAATGCGTGCTATTATGCATTGCAGAGACTCTTGATGTCCCAACTCCTTTCAAAAAACGTTAAACTGAAAATATATAAAACTATTATTCTACCAGTTATATTATATGGGTGCGAAACATGGACTCTTACTTTAAGGGAGGAAAGGAGATTACAAGTATTTGAGAATAAAGTACTTAGGAAAAATTTTGGACCAAAGAGAGATGAACAGACAGGTGAATGGAGAAGACTACATAACAATGAACTACATGGTCTTTATAGGAAGCCAGATATAATAAGAACAGTTAAGTCTCGTAGACTGCGATGGGCAGGACATGTTGCACGTATGGGGAATGAAAGACTTGCATGGAAGCTTCTTGTAGGAAAGCCAGAGGGAAAACGCCCAGTTGGTAGACCAAGAATGACGTGGGAGTATAACATTAACTATGATTTGAGGGTAGTAGATTATACAGGGAATGATTGGAAAGGCATTAGCTCAGGATAGGGATGTATGGAGAGCTTATGTCCGTGCGGCCATGAACCTACGTGTTCTATAGTGCCGGTGAGAAGAGTAAGTAAGTAATATATTTGTCTAACCAGTTCCGAAATGTATCCCAGTCTGTTCTATTATTATGGAGTGTAGAAGGTTTTGATTTCCTAATACTCATTCTGCTTATTGTTATTATAATAGGAATATGATCAGAGTATATATCAAGACAAGCTTCTATGTCAATATAGTTATCATTAATGCTCTTGAAAACAAAGATATCTAATAAATGAAGTATTTTGTTTATATCTGTAGGCCAGTTTGTAGGTTGATTTGTAGAAATATGTTCCGTATTTGTATTTATTATACATTGTTTCAGTTCTCTCCCTCTGGGAGTAATAAGTATTGATCCCCATATTTGATGCTTTGCATTAGAGCCACTCCCTACAATAAATATATTTCCTAACTATTTAAAATAATCTTCAAACATTATACGAGTAATTCTTTGTTTGGCGGATAGTAAACAGCTGCAATGCCTAAATTTCCCTTTCTATCTTTCAGTATGACGTTAGTTACCTGAATATGCTCTTTTTTATATTTATATGATTCTTAAAGTCTTAAATTTGATTTGAGTATTACTGCAGTTCCTCCCTCAGGATGCTTTGTATTATAAACATTGTATCTTGGAATAGAAAAATAATTTTCATCAGTGAAATGTGTTTCTGAAAAAAAGTAATACATCAAGATTCTGATTATTAAGAAAAAAATTAAATTCCCTGGCGTTGGTTAGCCAGGGCATTTTCATTCCATAATCCAATCCGGAATGATTAGACCATTATTTCAATTTTGAAATAAGAGTGATTAGAAGGTTTAATAGAGTCATTGTTTGTTGAGCTTGTGTTTTCAATACTTCTTCAAGCTTAATAAAGGGAACTAAAATTGCTTTAATATCATTATTAACTGCCTCATGGTCATTGTGTCCAGTCCTACAGGTACCAGACACAGTCTGAGAAAGAATAAGAAATCCTGTTAGACATCGAAGGAATTGCCATCGATCCAGAGTTTATATTTGTCTATAATTCATCAGCTTGTGATTGTCGTCTATTCGTGTATTGTGTACTATGATATGGAACATTTTGCGTCTTTGAATTTCATGATAAACCGAGGAACCTTTATAGTTTGAAGGATGAGGTCCACCACAGAGCGCAAAAGGTGCTGTGGTATTATTTAGCTTAGTACATGTGGTAGTTTCTTGGTCTATACCCCATTAACTCGTCGGCAAGGCTTCTTACAATAAGACAGTATGACCATACATTTGACATCCTTGACATTGTACAATATCTACACTTTTTCGTGGTTATTCTACTCTAATTTTAGCATGTAAAATAAATTCTTTATTATATATATATATATATATATATATTCTTATTATTTTCATTTGGTTCAGAATCAACAAAATGCAATGGCACCGACAACTTTGCGACTCTATGTCCAATATTCACTATGTTTCGAACTTTGTATCCAAGCTCTTGCATTGCAGTTTTATTTGATCAATTGGCATGGAAGGGTGTATATTTCTCAATACAATGAGATTGACACATCTTATTTTACCTGACAAGTATGAAATTCAGCCTTTTATTTATTGAGAAACTTATTTATTAGCTTTTTGTAGCAATCAATTTTATTTTACCCTTTTTATTTCAATGTTGCGCATTGTTTTGTGTGTAAATTATTTACGTGTATCTACTCCATTAGCGGATAAGTGTTGAAATAATTTCTTTATATCTGTAACTCCAGGAAGAAATACAGGTGGAGGCCGCGATTCATTTCTTGTTTGTACATTGTGATTATTGCTAGAATTCGTATCATTATTACTTTCAGGTTGAGATTCTCTTGAAAAATTATGTCCAGATTCTGATGGATCATCTTGTTGCATTTCATTTTCATTCCACGTAGTCAGAACAGTATATTGATTCGATTCTTTCAAATGTTTTCTTTCAGCTAGATCTTGTAATTTAGGATATCGATTTAATGTTCTTTTCATATTTGCTTTTGTCATCTGCCATTAATCATCTGAGGAGTGATATTCACTGTTAATGATTGAAGAATTTAATTCATGATTAGGTAATTGGTCTTGCGATATGCGTGCTTTGTTTTGGAGTAGAAATAATCTTCTGGTTTGTTATTCCTTGTACCAAATTTAATTCGTTCGTGTTCATATTGAAACCATCAGTACTAAAATGAAATAACTAGATCAAATATAATAATAATAGGTTGCTAAGGTTATGTTTACCCTAGCAACAACAAGCTCGTAAATATTAACACTATTAATAATAAGAGAGTCAAATAACTCCTTATTTATATACATTTAACTGTCTTAAACAATATTAATGAACCATAGAAACACAATTTTTCAGATGAATAACTTCTATAACTTATTATTTCATTAAATATATCGACACAATTACAACTTGCCTATTGCTACTATCACGCCTGCCTAAAATAATAAATAATAGTAAAATAATAACATCTTGGTTGGAAATATTAGCGTTCATTATAAACAATTGAATACCATTAACAGTGTGGCAATGTTTATTAGTTGAAAATATTCGAGCCGTGAAAACAGTAAGTGATAAAATGGCGGCAAGTACGTATATATTTATTCATATTGTTTCAAATAAAGTTTAGTTTATTCAAAATGCAATGATCTGTTTCGTATAATGCATATTAACACTACATTTTTTATATTTTTGTACATACATTTATGTAGTGTACATAGAGGGCAATGGTTTTACTTTTTACACGGGGTTTGTAATATTACAGTATGTTATTTTATTACGGTATCATTATTTAGATAATGGTACTGTACATCAACTATACATAGTCTTCAAAAAAGCATACGATTCAATTAAAAGGGAGAAGTTATATAGTATCCTGCTGGAGTTCGGAATTCCTAAAAAGTTAGTTAGACTTATAGGAATATGTCTAAATGGTACAAAGAGTAGGGATGGTGTAGGCAAAAGTTTTCGGACACTTTTGATATGCAGAATGGGTTGAAGCAAGGAGATGCACTATCTCCTTTACTATTTAATTTTGTACTAGAGGATGCCATCAAATCTTTACAGAATGAAGAAGGCTTACAACTCAATGGTATTAATAAGCTGTTAGTTTATGCTGATGATGTAGTAGGCCTACTATTGGCCGATAGCGAGGAGATACTAAAGGACAACACGCACACACTATTGAGCAATACTAAGAAATTAAGACTGGAAGTAAATATCAATAAAACTAAATAGGGTAGATCCGTGTAATTTGGACCGACGTGTAATTTGGGCTTTTTAAAATTTGGTATTTCCAAGTTTGTTCACCCCTTGATTTTAACGTAATTAGCAAGGCAATTAGCAGTACTTCACCCCCTGAAACTTGTTTTATTGTGACCGTTAAGATTTCGAGGCAACGAAGAAAATATTATATTGTCCATTTTCACTAAAAGGTTTCAGTTCAAAGTAAAACAGATTTTTTAAGCTAGTGGTTAAGTCAAGTGTGTGTATTTTTAGTTAAACCGCTGCAAATATTTCAATGTAGGTTTCATTAATATTTCAGTATCGTATTTACTATAATTTTTATGATACATATTTTTTTAATTAAATGATACATGGTGTGTAATTTGGGCCTCATGAGAGTGTGTAATTTGGGCCTCGTCTAGAGTTCGTAATCTGGATCTGTGATAGAGCATTAAATGTTTTTAGTTATATATACTGTTATTATTAATAATAATAATAATAATAATAATAATAATAATAATAATAATAATAATAATAACAATATAAATGATTATTATTATTATTAATCAAATTATTTCTACTATAATAATGAACATAACTAAAATAATTTTATTTTATATATTTTTAATATTAGAATTACTTTACTACCAACTAAGTCATTGGCTCTATAGAACCCGAAAGTTCATGGCCGCTCGGACATAAGGTTATTTTACTAATATAATTATTATTTTAGTACTTATTATTTCTAATATTTCTAACATTATTAAATTTAGTATTAGAAAACGTTTATATTGTTTAGTGCTCGTTAATAATCTCTTATATTATTTTAATTAATTAGTTAATTTTGTGTTCGACAATAAGTTAGTTCAACTATGGCTCACTGTTATTATTATTATTATTATTATTATTAATGTATTCTTATTAATTTTTGTATTATTGGTTATAAAATTTAACATATTTTGGACTTTCAATTTTTATAATGTATTTCTTTGATGATCTGACCTTGTGAATCCAAGAAGTGATCTCAAAAATCACATATGTTCATTATTTATGTACGTGTGTTTATTTCTCGTGTTTCGATAATTGTTTCAGAAACACAAATGAGGACAGACCGTACTACAGATTTATAAATCCTGAAAAGAGAATTTATTCTCTTACTTATATTTTTAAAATAAATCACTTAAAAAGTAATACGAGTAATTATATTTACATGTACAACCTATAAGATATAGGCCCAAATTACACGACCTCGGCCCAAATTACACGGAATCATTATTTATGTAAACACAATTTATAAAAATTTTCTGGAAGTTATTTCAAGACGTAGTTATCATAAAAGCAATCAGTACTGTGTACTACTCATCACTTATAAAATTTATAATTTTCTAAATATAATTAAAGGCGTTACTCGAATTTTAAGTTAAGTGGCCCAAAATCCACGACCTTCCCCTCTATGGTCACACGTAGAAATACATTATATAATGGAAATGGACAGCTAATGACAAATGAGGGAAATTTTGAGGCAGTGGCTGAATTCAAATACCTAGGAACAATAATCACAAATAGGAATGAGATGCACAAAGAAATTAAACATAGGCTCAATTCTGGAAATGCATGCTATTATGCATTGCAGAGACTCTTGATGTCCCAACTCCTTTCAAAAAACGTTAAACTGAAAATATATAAAACTATTATTCTACCAGTTATATTATATGGGTGCGAAACATGGACTCTTACTTTAAGAGAGGAAAGGAGGTTACGAGTATTTGAGAATAAAGTACTTAGGAAAAGTTTTGAACCAAAGAGAGATGAACAGACAGGTGAATGAAGAAGACTACATTACAGTAAACTACATGGTTTTTATAGGAAACCAAATATAATAAGAACAATTAAGTCTCGTAGACTGCGATGGGCAGGACATGTTGCACGTATGGGGAATGATAGACGTGCATGGAAGCTTCTTGTAGGAAAGCCAGAGGGAAAACGCGTAGTTGGTAGACCAAGAATGAGGTGGGAGAACAACATTAACTATGATTTGAGGGAAGTAGATTATACAGGGAATGATTGGAAAGCATTAGCTCAGGATAGGGATGTATGGAGAGCGTATGTCCGCGCGGTCATGAAACTATGGGTTCGATAGTGCCAGTGAGTAAGTAAGTATAATAATTTAGGTTGGGAACCCCGAAATGTAGGAAGTTGAACATTCGATCATGGTCGCCATAGCTGTAAGTAGCCTACGACAAAACGCAGTATCGCCAACAAATATATATTAAATACTAGCTGCGTTCGCTGCTACACCTAAATAAATAAAAATTGTGTTTTTATGTTTAATTGAATAAGTAAAAGTAAAAATAATTGTAAATTTACATCTTAATTATTTTAAGATACTCCTTGCTGATTAGCTGGCGTTGCCCTGGAATCTTCTTGGCATAAATAAGCTGAAAGACGAAAATTAATGTGTTTTTATGTTTAAGTAAAAGGAAAATATTATCCATCCATAGTAATTCTGCCCGAGGGCAGGTCGTTCACTGCAATCATAGCATTTTCATGCTATGCTTGCAGCTTTACTAGGGAATTGTTATATCGTAATTATTTAGTTATCCGGTGCTGATTATCCGGCGTCGCCCGGGAATCTACTTATTCCGATCTTCTTGACAAAAATGAGCTGAAAGCCGAAAATTAATGTGTTTTTATGTTTAAATGAAAGGAAAAAAATTATCGTAATTATTTTTAGATATCCCGTACTGATTACCAGCCATTGCCCGGGAATCCACTTATCCCGATCTTCTTGGCAAGAATGAGCTGAAAGACGAAAATTAATGTGTTTTTATGTTTAAATGAAAGGAAAAAAAATTATCGTAATTGTTTTTAAATGTCCCGTGCTGATTACCAGCCATTTTCCGGGAATCTGCTGATCACGATCTTTCTGGCATAAATGATCACATAGCTGAAAATTGTGTTTTTATATAGGCCTATAAGTGAAAAGAAAAATTTGTATCGAAGTTATTTTATATAACTTACCCCGTGCTGATTACTCGGCGATGCCCTCAAATCTACTGATCCCGATCCTCTGGGCATAAATGAACTGAAATGCAAATGTTAATGTGTTTTATGTTTAATTGAAGAAGTAGGAGGAAAAACAAATATCGTAATTATTTGTAAATACCCCGTTCTGAATTCCCTGCGTTGCTTGGAAATCTACTTATCCCGACCTTCTTGGCATAAATGAACTAAAATATTAAATTCATTATTGTGAGTTATCCGTAAAAGAATATCCGCCGTGCACTGCTATGCTTGGCCAGGAATCTACATATCATAACTTTCTTGACATCAATGAAAGACAGAAATGGCTATTGTGAGTTATCCGTAAAAGATAAACACATGCTGTCGCGAACATTTTTGTAGAGTTTTTTTTTTGTGATATTCAATTATTCTACATTAATAATTTTATTTGTTATGGTTTAGGCAGCGTAAGCCATTTAAGCGTCCAAAAAGCGACCTTTTTCACGTTACCACTACAAAAGGTGATTTTTTAAGGATATTACACCTCTTATAACTAAAGTCCTGAACATTTTGCAAAAAGCCCCGTTACAATCAGATGGTCGGTATGAAACGCATAAAAAATAGGTGAACAAAATTAATTTTTATATAGCATTAGATTTGCGTTAAAAATACATAAATTCTCATTTTTAGATATTCTGAAAAATAATTGTATATTTGTGGTTTTTTGCTATTTTTCGAAAATATTTGTGATAATAGGTATTCATAAAAAAATCTGTGAGACTTAAATAATATCCAACACGCAAAATTCTGGTAGATATGACATATATTTTTTGCGCGATAGTGTATTTTGTCGTACTTACCAGCAATGGCGACCATTATTGAAAGTTCAACTTCCAACATTTCGGGGTTGCCAACCTAAATAACTATGCTGTAATATTACATTTATACCCACGTGCGGGAAATCAAACCTGTGCCCTCTATGTATACTACATACAATGTATATACAGAAAATATCCAAAAGGTTGTCTTAATATGCAATATACGAAACAAATCACTGAATTTTAAATGAACTGAACTTTATTTGAAACAATATAAAACAATAAATACGTATTTGCGACCATGTTATCAATAATTGTTCTCAAGGCCTCTTGTTGTTTCAACTACTAAACATTGCCCACACTGTTAACGTTGGTGAATTGTTTACAATGGACGCAAATATTTCCAACAAAGATGTTATTCATAGTTAAATATGGGTAATAACATTAATTCGTAAATTAAAGATTAATTTTTAACATCTTACTTCATATTTTATGTTTCTTCAAAGACGGGAACTAGTTTTCGAGAGAAGGATCTCTCTCATTTTCAACCGACATTATGACTACCGAATTTTCGTTGGGATCGTTGGAATCACCATCAATAACGTTGCCATCTGGTGTTGATTTGACGAACTTTCAGATGAGGTCACGTTCATCAGGAATCTCGAAATTCATAGATCTAAATTTGTCTTCTGAATATTTATGAAATGGCCACATTCCTTAAAACTAAAAAGAGAAATAATAGCAGAATATTTAATTCTTACAAAACTTTGCATTGATAACAATGGTTTCACCTTCAATGGAAAATTTTACAAACAAATCTCAGGTCTGGCTATGGGTAACCTACTTTCACCATTTTTGGCAAATCTATTTATGGGTTATTTAAAGTCTCATATCACCAGTGTTTGTCCCTGGATGTTCAAATGTTGGTATAGATATGTAGATGATATTTTATCTGTGATGAAGTCTAAATCTATTGAAGATGCATTGAAATTAATCACCCTTCAAGATGGAACTGTAAAATTTACTATGGAATTGGAAAAGATAAAACAAATCCCATTTTTGGACCTTCACTTAATAAGGAATCAACTACAAAGACAAATTGAATTCAATATATATAGGAGTAAGCTCTTCCAGATGAATGGAAGGAATCAATTATCGTACCAATTTATAAGAAAGGAGATAAAACTGATTGCAACAACTACAGGGGCATCTCATTACTTTCAACATCGTACAAAATTCTTACAAATATATTAGTAAGCAGACTTACTCCCTATATTGATGACATTCTAGGAGATCATCAATGTGCATTTAGAAGAAACAGGTCTACAACAGATCAGATTTTCAGTATAAGACAGATTTTAGAAACGAAATGGGAATATAATGGTACTGTACATCAACTATATGTAGACTTCAAAAAAGCATATGATTCAATTAAGAGGGAGAAGTTATATAGTATCCTGGTGGAGTTCGGAATTCCTAAAAAGTTAGACTTATACGAATGTGTCTAAAGGGCTCAAAGAGTAGGGTGCGTGTAGGCAAACAGTTTTCAGACAATTTTGAAATCCAGAATGGGTTGAAGCAAGGCGATGCACTATCTCCTCTACTATTTAATTTTGTACTAGAGCATGCCATTAAATCTTTAGAGAATGAGGAAGGCTTACAACTGAATGGTATTAATAAGCTGTTGTTTATGCTGATGATGTAGTACTACTGGCCGATAGCGAGGAGATACTAAAGGCCAACACGCACACACTATTGAGTAACACTAAGAAATTAGGACTGGAAGTAAATATCAGTAAAACTAAATATATGACCACACGTAGAAATTCAGTATAGCCTATAATGGAAATGGACAGCTAATGACAAATGAGGGAAATTTTGAGAAAGTGGCTGAATTCAAATACCTAAGAACAATAATCACAAATAGGAATGAGATGCACAAAGAAATTAAACATAGGCTCAATTCTAGAAATGCATGCTATTATGCATTGCAGAGACTTTTTATGTCCCAACTCATTTCAAAAACGTTAAGCTGAAAATATATAAAACTATTATTCTACCAGTTATATTATATGGGTGGGAAGCATGGACTCTTACTTTAAGGGAGGAAAGGAGATTACAAGTATTTGAGAATAAAGTTCTTACAAAGATTTTTGGACCAAAGAGAGGTGAACAGACAGGTGACTGGAGAAGACTACATCACAGTGAACTACTTGATCTTTATAGGAGGCCAGATATAATAAGAAGAGTTAAGTCTCGTAGACTGCGATGGGCAGGACATGTTGCGCGTATGGGGAATGGAAGACGTGCATGGAAGCTTCTTGTAGGAAAGCCAGAGGGAAAACGCCCAGTTGGTAGACCAAGAATGAGGTGGGAGAACAAGACTAACTATGATTTGAGGGAACTAGATTATACAGGGAATGATTGGAAAACATTAGCTCAGGATAGGGATGTCTGGAGGGCTTATGTCCGCGCGGCCATGAACCTACGGGTTCGATAGTTCTAGTGAGTAAGTAAGAGTAAGGATACTCATACAGACAATTATATAAAATCTTTAGGTTTCAATCATATTGCGCATAAACATGCAATTTTCAACAGTTTGATATATAGATTATTAAATGTTCCATTAAATGAAGAAGATTTTAAGAAAGAATACAATCACATTTTGAACATAGCCGATTTAAATGGTTTTGGAAAAGAGAATATTGTACATAATTTAAAGAAATTCAGACAACAAAAAAGATTAAAAGAATACACTACCCTGGAATCTGATTCAAAGAAAGGAAAACAATTTACCGTAAGAAAATTACTTATCCTGAAATACATAACAAATTTAAAAAAATCAAGATATTCAATATTACATTGGCATTGATAAATAAATTTAGCCTTGGTAATCTATTAATAACTAATAAGAAATTGAACACCACAGATAGCAAAAAATCTGGAATTTATCAAATTAATTGTAAGGACTGCAATAAAGTAGAGATAGGAGAAACAAAACGAAATTTAGACACTCGCACTAAGGAACACTTCAGAAATATTATAAATGGTGAAATTGAAAAATCAGCTATTGCAGCACATGGTTTATTGGAGAATCATAAAATTGAAAGAGAACCCCTACTTTTAAAACATTTGGAAAACCCTTTAGATTTGACAATTTGGGAGAAGATACATATTCAGAAGAACAAATTTAGATCAGTGAATTTCGAGATTCCTGGTGAACGTGACCCTATCTCAAAGTTCATCAAATCAACACCAGATGGCAACGTTATTGATTGAGATTCCAACGAAAATCCGATAGTCATAATTTCGGTTGAAAATGAGATAGACCTTTCTCTCGAAAACTAGTTCCCGTGTTTGAAGAAACATAAAATATGAGGTAAGATGTTAAAAAATTGCTCATTAATTTACGAAAGATGTTATTATTTTACTATTATTTATTATTTTGAAAACACCATCGCGCAAAAAAAAAATGTACACTTTGCGACAAAAAGAATGGGCCGAATCTTGATCTCCAATATTTTAAGTTCCAACGCGCGATTCACACGAGTAAATTAATTGTACACTAGAGCTACAATACGTTTCCCTTCTTCCTTTGAAGAGTATTCTTTCAAGCACAATTAGCCAGCGTACAATTAGCTCAGTGCCTAGTGGCTTGATTCGTATGTAAACGGTTGCAGGTTCGATTTTCTGAGGTTAATTCTTTTAATTTTTAAGATGCTTTCTATTTTATCCTGCCTAATCATTCTTAAAGAAAAAAACGTACCATGTGTTTGGAAGTTTTATTACTTATTATTATTGTTATTATTATTATTATTATTTATTTGTTTGTTTATTTATTTATAAACAGGTTTACAATGTAATAAAATATCTTCCTATGCCCAAAGTTTTTAAATTTGTATCTTCTTTTTCCATTCTTCTCTATCTTCACATTCCAATTCTTTCAGACCTAGCTCCCTCATACCTCTTCTTACATCATCCATCCATTTAAATCTAGGTGGACCTCTCTTTACGTTCCCAGGTGGAATCCATTCCAAAGCTTTTCTGCGTAATCTTTTCTTAGGCATCCTACGTGTAGGCCTATAACCATATCATTCTAGTGATTGTACCTCACAAATTCTAATATTGAGTTTTGGACTTTCATTTGTTGTTTGATGATTGTATTCCTGATTTTTTCCAATTTAGAATGTCTAGTTGAGCGTCTAGAACAATCCATTTCAGTAGACATAAGCTTTAGACTCAATTTTTTATTCAACTGCCAAGTTTCTGCACCGTATGTTAGCGTGCTTCGAATTATGGAATTATAAATTCCTTATTTGGTATCCATGCATATGTTCGTATCCCAGAAAACGCCATTTAACATTATTAGATTATGAAAAGGCATATGATAATGTAAACCGAGATAAACTTTGGCAGATACTGCATGAAGAACATATACACTCACATGTAATACGAGCCATACAAAGCTTATATCAAAATTCTAAAATCAAAATTAAATTACCAGAAGGAGAAATAACAGAACACATAAACACAGGCAAAGGTGTTCGACAAGGATGTGGACTATCTCCACTCTTATTTAATATATACATTAACAGAATAGTGCAAGAATGGAAACAAACAGTAAACAGTGGAATTTCAATAACTAGGAATAAAATAATTCAAACAATATTATATGCTGATGATCAAATAATATTATCAGATTCCGAAGATAGCTTACAAATAGCAGCATATCAATTATTCAAAATTGTCAGCAAATATAATATGAAAATTTCCACATCAAAATCCAAAACAATGGCAATGTGTGGAAAAAACATACAACGGGTGAAAATTGAGATTGATGGAAAAATTATAGAACAAGTGTCAGATTTCTCTTACTTAGGAAGTGTATTTGCAGAGTATAAGAGTGACATTGATTCAAAATTACAAAAATATAATAAATGAATGGGGTAATACGAAGACATTTGGTAAACAGATGAGGACAGAGACAAAACTAAGATTACATAACGTCACATCAAAAGCTGCTCTAAAATACGGAAGTGAAATTTGGATTTTAAATAAAAGAAACTCTCATAAACTTCAAGTAAGCCAAATGCGCTTCTTACGATCATTGTTAGGAGTTAATAGACTGGATCACCAAAGGAACACTACTATCAGAGGAAAACTTGGAGTAGCAAGTTTAAATGAAGATATCCTAAGATACCAACAAGAATGGAAAAATCATCTGAGAAGAATGGCAAGAAATAGACTTCCAAAATTGGCATTCCAATATACCCCAACTGGACATAGGGACCAAGGAAGACCAAAACATCGGTGGAAAGATCAAGACCATCTTCGCTAGGTTTACCGTACAGGCCACATGGCCTAAAACGAATTTGTTCATGATGATGATGATGATTACTGATCTGCCTTTTTAATTCTATATTTTCTGTAATTTTCGTGGGTACATTTTGGGTTATTTTTGATCCCCAGTTAATTACATTCTTCACAACTTGCATACATCCCATTATTAATATTATTATTATTATTATTATTATTATTATTATTATTATTATTATTATTATTATTATTATTATGGATGATGGACATTAACAATAATTAATAATATTTTTTTTGTAAGCCTATGTTTTCCCTTTACAGAGATTTAGGCGCTCTCCCCCTACAGGGAAGAATTTGAACCATACTAATTTAGTTACACTTGTTTTCGTATAGATGTCATTTTTTGAGTGGTCCGTGGTCAGCGTTCCGCCTCATACCTACATCTAGGAAACCAAGATAGTACTAGGACGGGAAAATTCGGTAAATTTTGCTTAGAGGCCTTTTCATTCAGGCTTAAGGATTTTTACGAGCCTGAAAATCTTCAGACTCGGGACCCACGGCTTAAAGTCCCTCCCGCAGGGCTTGCTCCTTGGATTTTTCCGTCCTAAAGAATCCATCGACCCCGGCCGGGTTTGAACCCGCGACCCTCGGGACCAGAAGCAAGGAGCATAACCACTAGTCCACCGCGGCCGATACTAATAATAATAATAATAATAATAATATTAATAATAATAATAATAATAATATTAATATTAATATTAATAATAATAATACTTTTTTTATTATTTTCCATCATCTATGGGCTATTATTATCCTGGACTTGACATATATAAACTAAATATTTTAATTGAAGGTTGAAACTTTTTCCTCACTAATACGTAATAAATAAATAAACACATACATATATAAAGCTATATTATCTTTTATTACATAAATTTATAGCATTATTATTAAAATGTGGTACTGCACACACAATTAAATTTATACCGGTAGCTAAATAGTGTTATAAAGTTGACGAAGGCAGGAATATTACTTAATATAGTGTAAAGTGGACATAGGTTACGTGGCAGGAATTAAATGTTATAACACTTATAGTATATATATATTTTGTGAAAATACAAATGAATAGAAAAACATTGTCGAAAGATTCGAACCTTGGCTTTCATACATATTTCATCTTCTTGCAACTGGTTTAACGTTCTACGCTAGTCGAACGTCGGATACTCGTTGTCTAAATATCGGTTGTCTTCTTCTACTTTTACACCATGAATGAGTTTAACTTTATTTTAAATGTCGCAATTTGAGTAATATTGCATTCGTAAATATCTAGAAACATGTCTGCTTCACTGTTCTTTAAATATTTAAAACAATTAAAACCAAATACAGCGTATTTAACACATTTAGCGGTGCGTCATCTCGTGCATCACAGCTTTTGCTTTTCGGGCATGCGCAGTGGGCCATAACAGGGACTGCTTTTTGAAGCGGCTCATTCTTTTTGTCGCTAAGTGTACAACGCACGTTTGTGAAGTGTTTTACAGAATCTCGGAAATTTTCCTCAACCACTTCCCAACCTCACATCGTAATATACTATTAATTTCAATCGCGTTGTGATGTAATTATGTTTAACACCACTCAGTAAACGGTACTGATTATTTACTTAATTATGAACAGTGAGTATGTGTAATAAACTACTGCTAGCCTATATTTTGCAGCACTAATCTCCAATTACTAAATGGTTTATTTCTTTACATTCCTATGAGTTATATGTGTGCCTGGACATTTCAATGGCATGGCTCATTTGGTGTCTCTGTTATCGTTTCATTTACGTAACGCTCCGCCAGACCGCATTACGTTCCTGACATACTCGTATATGCTTTTCATTTTACATAGAAACAATGATGTAACGAGTATATGTTTATGTGATTGTAGAGTAGTGTATGGTGATATTAGACTAGAGAAGAATTAACCCGGTTTCGTCCGTTCCGTTTTCCATAGAGAAAACATGGTTCACGTTCCTATCCGACGGCTAAAAGTCAATAAATTGTACCAAACACCTTCCCAGTGTATGTATTTAAGAGGAGTTTGTAATTTTACAAGCCCACATGATGCTCAATTAGGCGATTGTATTACCACTTTTCCGTAATCAAGAATAACAATTTTATAACTAATCATTTCGACCAACAGGTATCAAATGAGGATGATACTTTTTAATATAACATAACAATATACGTAAAGGTTTATTCTTAAATACCTGTGGTAACTCCTTTCCAGGTTGTATGTGTAGTCCTCCAACTTCTATGAAGCCTGGCACTGCTGGTCTTGGTACATTGAGCGAAAAATGACTGTTGACAAATAAAATGCTTATTTCTTTCTGTAGTTCAGAAATTGGTGGTAAGGATTTTTTAAAATATTTTCTTTGCATTTTCTCTGCAGGCAAATCTCCAAAATAATAAGAAGTTAATTTTGCACCTTGTGTTATAAAGAAATTAATGAATCTTTCAGTGAAAGTCATGTGATCCGAAAAAGGAACAAAATAATTAGGAATATATGCTGGATTATCCGGATTACCAAGTCTATCGTTCCCCCAAGGAAAAGACACGCTAGAAGTCATACTGATTACAGGACATTTGTACAAATGCTTCAGTCCCAGAAAACAATCAGGACCAACTATTTCTGTTATAATTAGATCAAATTGTTTATCATCAGACAATAAACTCTTGAAATTTGGATGATCAAAAGCAACTTGACACATGTCCAATGTTTTATACCACAAGAAATCGATCATGTTCGTGTACCGAAAATTCAGAGCAAATTCCATGGTAAAATTGTTTACGAGTTCAGGTAGTGTACCCTTGAGACTAATGTCCGTGTAATTGGGAAGAGGCTGTTCTTGTGGGAAGTGACTGACCACATAAACTTCATGTCCTCTTGAAGCGAGACCTCGAAGAAGTGCTTCAAACATGACGAAGTGACTTCTGCTGTTTAAGTGGAAAAGTCCCAAGATCTTGGCACTCTCTAATTCATTGACAGCTACATGGGAGAGAATTGCTGCCACGAGCACTAAAGGTAACCGCTGCATTTCTGAAAATAAATGACATTATTCAAATATAATGATATGCAATGAAACTGTTTATTTCATATTATAATTTGATAATAGTTTTAGTAAATTAATTAATATAACTCAAATGTATGTTAATCTTAATTATACGTTATTTTTATATTTATTTATGTAAGTGGATAAAAACGTTTATTTAAAATAATTTATTTTTATATTATTCACAAGAACATATATATTTCTCTTTTAGAAGAAAGCGGTATTTTTAGGATTACGCCTCGCGATTCCTCGAGTTCAAATAACTTATCCGTTTTAAAGGTTTTCAAGGCGAGGATTCGTTTTAATTTAATCTTCTCCGTTAATTCTATTAATAATCATTTTATATTCAATAAAATGTTAATGAGTAGTAAATTTTCATAACAGATATTTAAACACACAAAATATAGTCCTATGGAAAATATCCTGAAAACTCAAGAATACACATTACTCTACATAATGAACATAGTTCTTGGTTATTTTTTCAGATTGGGTGGGAAGACTGCCTTTTCAGCACCGCGACTTGAACTATCTATTGCCCTATTTTAGTATTATGGAGATTAATTGAATGGAACATTCCTATCTGGTGTAGGTCGGATCCACCAGATTCTACCCCCATGACTCATACCGCTATTTTTGGTTGGGTCCATATGACCGTGAGAGGGGACCAGAAACCTTCAGTTGCCCTTTGCCTTTTTCTTATTGTTTTTGCTCGGAGTCACGAGGCAACACTCTGGTGGACGCACCACTAGATCACCACAATAACTTATTTTTATAACCTGTGAATCAATATTAATAAGATTCATGATGAAGTTCCGTTGATGTTGAGGCGTGACATTCACTCACATCTCCCTAAATGAGCAGCCCAATAATTAATAATCGGGTGAGAGGAAATACATTTATAAACAATTAACTAATTAAATAATTGAATATTTCATCGGACATACACTTAATTTATATTCAAACTAATGAGAAAAATATGTAGAATACAATTATAAAATTATTATTGTAAATCAAAATATTCCGTAGAACCAATATGAGGAAATAGGAACGTTTAGTTATGAGTAATTTAGGGAAAAGGCTGATGACTGTAACGCACTCTATTGTATTTTGATGGGCTCGAGACATTCGTTCAACAAGATAAAGATCTAAAGAATTCTTTTCAGTACAGAGGATTAGATGCAGTTTATTCAGCCGATTAGAACTGACAATGCCTAAGTCTTGTACGCTGGACAGCTGAATTCAATAGCAAAAATTTTGCTGTGAATTTTGGAAACCCAGTAAAGGAGCATTTTTACAGAGGATGATTCAAACTAATTAAAGGCGAACGAAGCCATCAGAACATTCTAGAGCAAATATTAGAAGCCAAGCCTTTTACAAAATTAGTTGGAATTCCCGGGCTGCTTGTATAAACTTATGTCCCAATTTTATCTAATCTCAAATAGGAGTGTCCTAAAACATTTCACGACGTCATAACAAACCAAAGGGTCCAGAACCCTACTACCCAAAATTATAGACACGTGCACGAATGGGTATATGTATCGTATCTTAAGGTGGCCGTTATCATATGGTCGCAAATTATATCGAGTGGGATTAAACGTTAACTTTATAACGAAAATTACGGACTAAAATACTCTTGTCGTGGTGCCACCGGCACGATAAGTTCATTTAATAGGAGCAATAACATATTCATCGTGACTTAAAGTGCTAATGCGAGCACATATTCTCGTAGTCTATCGACCATCACAAGAAAATACTTACATAAAATTTGCAGTGGAGTCCCTTGCTAAATGGACTTAGAAATAAAATATAACAATATAGGCGCGGTGCAATTAAAAATTCAACCGGCTCCTCAGCATAAAGTGTAACCATATGATCGCGCAAATCGCTACGTAATTTGATATTTTTTGTTGTATGCAACGTGAAATAAATTGTTATTGCATCTTCAACTTGTCGTCTTTTCTCTACGAGATATAATCGTGTCCGCACAATCCTTGTGTATTCAGGGACCAAGAGCATCTCATCCTATCGCAACCCGCTGTGCTACCCGAGGTCCTCGACTAAAAGAGGAATCCCTTCTAAATCCTGACGCCCAATATATCCCGTCTTCACCATATATAATCCTCCATTAACCCTTACCAGAAACCCATTAAGTCTTATTTTTGTTCCAAGGCATTATTAAAAATTAAAATATAAAATTACGAAATATTTACCTAAAAGTTCTGTGTGTGTTAGTTATTTGTCTGTAGCGCTTTCGGAAATAGTCCCATCATCAGCAGGATTCAGGAGTTTTGAATCCTGATGATGATAGAAATAGTCCTGAAAGCGCTACAGATAACTAATAAAGCTGAGGAGACGGGCCTTTTAAGTAAATATTCCATAATTTTATATTTTAACCTGTGGATTGCAACAAAAACAATTTTTTACGATCATGAAATGAGGTGATGGGTGATATGAAATTAAAGAATGAGAGATTAAATCACATGAAGTGATTGGTATGGGGAATGGAGTGTTGATGGGATGAAATTCGGGAAACGGAAGTATCCCGAAAAAAAAAACCAGAACATCCCGTTGTAACCCACCATTAATACCCATTTGAAACTGCAAGGATTCGAACCTGGGATCCAATTCGGGGCAGCTTTGCGAAGACCGAGACCTCCATCAGAGATCTTAATCACGATATAACTGTATTAGCACCGGTGCTAATATTTCAAAATTAAAATGAAGGAAAGAAGATAACGAAAACATAAAGATGTGAGACAAAAGTGCGGCACTTATTTGTCCTGATGCTCTAAATTAAATTTAGAAAATTAATGGAAAAACGTCCCGCGTGGGGAGAAGTGTGCTCCCTAACGGGAGTATCTTAATTATACAAGTTAAGTTATATTCACCTCAGATATTAATGAGTGACAAGTTTTTAACATATCCCTCAATGGGAAAACTAGTAGCAACTGAGGTATTACTTTGATGGAGAAATTCAGTTAAATTTTGCACAGAGGCCTGGCTTGAGTTTCTTTTCGATCCCGAAAATATTCTGACTCGGGACCCAGGGCTTAAAATCCTTCCAGAAGGGCTTGAGTCTATGATTTTTCTGCTCTAAAAGTCCATCAACTCCGGCTGGGTTTCATCCCGAGCCTCTCGCGACCAGATGCAGCATATAACCACTAGTCCACCGTGGTAGACTATATGTGTTTGTATATATATATATATATATATACTAACTGGCCCGGCGAACGTCGTATCGCCTTTAAATATTTTTACGTTAATTTTTCCGATGTTTTAATAGTTATCTGCTATTCGGGGCGGAAACAAATCCAACAAATCAAAGATCATAAAAATCGGTCCAGCCGTTCTTGAGTTATAAATAGTGTAACTAATCCGACTTTGTTATATATATAAGTCCCGGCCACGCGTTGTTGTGGCTAAGGTATACATTAAAATATGTTGTAGTAAACTAAGTGAGAAATCTAAATCAGAAAGTTTTTGTTTTACACTTTTTTTTTAGTTCTGGTACGTTAACTACACCCGGTATAAATATGGGTGGTGGTTTATGTGGAAGTGGTTTTGTTGATTAAGATGAATTTATGTTGTCTGCATTCTCAGTATCATCCATAAGTATATCATAAGGATTATATACATTTATTGATGGAATATTTTGAGGAGGCTTGCTGATTTCATTATACTTTTGTTTTTTTTACGAACTTGTTAGCAGTTTGGATTCTCATCATCATCAAGAAGTCTCTGTATAGTAATATCGTCTTGTGATACATTATAGTCATCTTGCTTTTCATTTAATTGAGGCATGGAGATTATTTCTGTAATATTAGGCATATTATTATAACTAACAGACTTACTTAGATTACTGTTATTCCGTTCCTTAGGACCTTCATATGTTTTTAAATTGACATTCTTCTTAAATGTAAGATTTATGTCACATAGGCCTATACCAATTTGCGGAAATTCACTTGATATCTTATCATTCATGGTCTCTAGAACTGATTCGCCATATTGTTCAATGTCTCTTCTCGGTCCAGTTAAATTTAAATTAAGTTGCTGTCTTTCAGCCAGATTACTTAAAACTAATACTTACACACGAAATTAATATTATTATCAATATATTGAAAATAAAATAAACACTGAACACACTTAAATTATGAAATAATCAATATTTGTAATTCAATTGAAATTCGCGGTTGCAACAAAAAGCACAGCCACCTGGTTAAATAATAAACCAATTACCTTAAATAATAAACCAATTACCTTACACCGTCATCTGTTAGAATCGTATGGAACTCACAGATAATTATAACTCTTTGTTAAATAATAAACAAATAATTTGCAATAAAAATAATGCGACTATAAATTTAGTTATAAATTTCCCTAATTCTCAAGTTGGATCAAACTGCACACAGTGTACAATATTTTATTAAAATCGGTTCAGTAGCGTAGGATTTCTATCGCGGACAAACAACGTGACACGTAATTTTTATATATTAAGGTATATATATGGCATGAAAACAAAAATAAACTCTTGGACAAGGATTTGAACCCGGAGCTCTGAATTGACACTTCAGTGCACTTACGCTATACAGTCATCCTAGCACAAACATGTAATTTTCGCTTTTTTTATTCTCTATCATGACAGGCAGCGAAAACTCGGTCTCGCTGCCCTCTAGTGGCTACTATAACAATTAAGCTAATTAAAATTAATTTTTAATTTATAGCAGTGACATTTCTTTATTATATATAAGCCTGTAGAAAATAATCATGTATCATTCGCCGTGGAAAACTCCAAGCTGACACATCGTATTCTGGCGGCTGTGCAGTGCGGACACTTCTAGTCTGATGCTCCTGTTCCAGCTTCGGTTGCAGCTGTTCCTCGTCGGTGATATAAAGTGCTACTGTGTGTCAGTGTAAAGTTATAGTGCGGTACTGTAAGTGTTGTGAAAAACCGGCTTGAAGCTCAGGTAGCAAATCATCGGTTTGTTCGCGCTTCCAGTAATTATACGATTTCTAGTGTGTATCGATTGGTGTTGTGTCATCGCATAAAAAACTTTAATAACAATAAGAGCTACGTTATAGTCAGTGTTCAGTAAGTGTTGGTGTTAGTGAAGTGTTGTTCGTTGTTTGGTTTTACCAATGGCAACCGCCAGTGAAAGTGTCGGGCCTCGCGAATCTGGGAGACGGCTGTACTAAATTTTGAGGAATTCCTTGCAGAAGAAAATTTAAAACCCGTCTCCAAGGGTATGAAAGTAGCTGAATTCATACGAGCCACTTTTGTGATCATCTTCAACTACTTTTAAAAGCATACTGACTTCGAGATGTCGGATACTGGCTGTGACATCACGAGATTTTGCATACTATACCTCGAGAAAATTAAAAAAGAATGCAAGGATCGAAATTATTTTCTTGTGAATGTTCTAGACGAACTCAAAACAGTGGCAATGATGGTTACAACCCCATACGTATTCAGCTTGGATGATGACCCTCCATTGACCACAACTGAAACTGAAACTGAAACTTAACCAGAACCAAAACGGCTAAAGTCTAAAGAAACCAAATAAAAGCCTCAAGTTGTGTCACGAGGTAAGGAATTACCGACAGTCCGATACAAAATTAAATCTCAATATTAGCTGAACTTGTTTCTGAAAGTAGCGGTACTGTTGGGTTTCCAGCTCCACAAATACAAACAATTCCTGGACCATAAAGGGTGACAGCTGCCCCTGTTCCAAGTAAAGCTAATAGCGGAACCTCTCACGCGACTATTCGAAAACAACTCCCGTCCTCCACCCATGACGCTGATATGCCATGGGGACTTGTTTAAAATGAGAAAAGAAATAGAAACGAAAATCCAGGACAACTTGATAATTGTAATTATTAGAGAGGGCCTGCGCTACTGTGCCACAACAGTGGAGGACTTTCAACCTCTGAATGTGTAATTTAAATCAGTTGAAAAGCAGTACTATACTTTCCAGACGAAGAAAGACCTTCCACTGTGGGTCGTATTAAAGTAGTTTACCTCCACGACTCTCATCCAGGATATTCACCAGGAATTGTTAATCTAAACTTTCCAATTAAATCCGTCAAGTAGATCTCCTAAAAAGATGGAGATCAGCTTCTCCAACTCCCTTTGTATATCCTTGAAATGGACAATACTGATGCCGGCCGAGATATATACAAATTAGACCGTCTCTTGTATACGAATGTTGTAACACTGGCATAAAACAAAGATCTGGATTCAATATATAATGCCACAATTAAAACGGTCATTGCACTGTCTACAACAATGACAAATCAAACTGCGCGACCACCTAACAGAGACCCCACGCTTTAAAATTATTTAAAAGAGAAAATACGATACCTCAAACTTTACCATTATTTCGGCTTTCACCAACACATATAGTATTACAATCATTATTCTTAGTCGGTTAATAATGGTTTGAAAACACTGTGAAATGCTGATCGGGCAACTTCCCTTCAGGAATTCACAGAGCGGAATACCTGCGGTATGCTAAAAATAATCCTTCGGCCATACAATTAATTGGGACATAGGCATATCTCCCAAAAGAGAAGGCCCAAGTCCTAACTGAATATCTTGCAGACCGGTTTCGACCACGATCTCACCACCTGCTCATAAAGCTGAAATATACCAAACAGTCAGTACTTTCCTTAAGAGACTTATCCCTATCACCGTTCCTGATATCCGCCTTCCAGAATTGAAAACAGTTGTCCATATTCTCCCACTCTCTCGAGCCCCTGATCACGACCGAATACCTAACATAGCAGTAAAACATTTACCGCCAAAAGCCCTTATCCTTATTTTCCAAACAGTAAAACTTTGTTTTAAACTCCACTACATCCCGGTAGTGGGGAAGAGAACCAAATTTCTTGATATTTCTAAACTTGAAAAAGACCCTCCTGTTCATGATTATCTGCCAGCAATCAGTCTTCTACCAGTGTTGGGCAAGATATTAGAGAATAGTATATTACGATAAGAGGTTGGAAAGTGATTTTTATAGAAGCGAGGAAATGTTTAAAAATCGAGTGATAGCGAGCTTTGTAATCCCCGAGATTCTGTGAAAACACTTCAAAAACGTGCGTTGTATATTACCTTTTTACGGGATGGTGTTTTCAAAATAATAATTAATAGTAAAATAAGAACATATTTTTTTGGAAATATTTGCGTTCATTATAAACAACTGACTAATGTTAACAGCGTGGGTAATGTTTGTTAGTTTAGAATACAGCAGGCCGTGACACCAATCAGTCATAAAATGGTCGTGTACATATTTATTGTTTTATATTGTTTCAAATAAAGTTCGGTTAATTTAAAATGCAGTGATTTGTATCGTGCAATGTACAGCCTTTGAAAAAAATGATGGCGCACCCTTGATGATAGAAAGTTTAGAGTTTTGAAGAGCGATTCACACCAGTATGTTGTACTTGTTCTGACTCATTTGAGTATAAAGCGGACGGTGTAATTCTCTCTTCATGCAGCATTCGTATTGTTAGCTTCAGTGGAGCAGTCGATAAGATGCTTTTTTTCTGACGATGCGGGCCCACGTTTAATTCTGGCCATGTAGATTTTTTAATTTCTTTATTTATTATTATTTAATAACGTCGTTAATTTTCATAATGCCTACATGTTACCAGGTTTTGTTATATAAATAAATTTGTATATATATATATAGATGGAAATATTCCCAGTCAGGACAGGCTCCTAGGTAAGATTTTTTTCGGAGTTTTTCCTCACCTATAAGATAAATGTCAGGAAGCTTAGGGCCCAACGGTCCCTGAAAATCATCCGGCCATCATCATCCTTATAATTATCATCATCATTCTTCACCGGTGTGGAAAAAAACGGGAAGCTACCACACCTACAGTTCCCTAGTAAAGTTGCAAAGCATAGCATGAAAATGTTATGACTGCAGTGAAAGACCTGCCTTCAGGCAGAATTACTATGTAATGGAATATATGGAAAAAAATTAATTAAAAGAAACAGCTCATATATATATATATATATATATAGAGAAAATGAATAACGATTGTAACGTCTCATTACTTTGTTTACAAAACACATGGCATAATAAAATTATTTATTTCCATTACTAATACAAAATGCGTCTGATTAATTTAAATTAAGTTAATATCTAATTTCATTACACAAGTAAGTCCTGAAGTACTGCATCGCTTCATACAGACAATTTCTAGGAGAGATGGTTGTGGTCTAGTGGAGGGAGCTTCTGTTTCCCGTGCATGAGGTCACGTGTTCGATCCTGCTGTCATGCTTTTTTTTCTCGTCCGTATTTAAATGAATTTTCTTTCTTTTGTTGCATTTCTTTTGCTTTGTTTTATTTTCAGTATTTACCACACTACTTATTTACACGACATTGTTTTCAATTGTACAACACAAAACGAAATAGAACGGATTTAGTTTCTCAAATAGTTGTATATTTGTGAACCAAATAACTGATCTGTGATCATGCGCAGTGGCTTCGTTCTGAGACTTGAAAATTATCTGTGCGCCATCAATTATTTGAAAGGCTGTACATTAACACTGCCTTTTGGATATATTTTTGTATATGCATTGTACGTTGTATACATAAAGGACAGTGGTTTTACTCCCCGCACGCGATTTGTAATATGTAATATTACAGTATAATTATTTAGGTTGGTAACCCCGAAATGTAGGAAGTTGAACTTTCAATCATGGTCGCCATTGCTGTAAGTCCGACAAAACACACTATCACACAAAATCGTATTTTGATATGACTAAAAACATAAGTCTATGAGAGATACCTTATTCCTACCCACCAGTTTGGTTTTAGAAAAGCACATATCTCTCCGCGGTAGTTTCTTAGACTGATTGATCACATTGTTACGGGTTCAATGCCAAGATAAGTACTGTGGAAGTTTTCCTTCATAATGAGAAACTTTGGACACGACTTGGATAAATGTACTTACACATTCCGGTCAATTTAATTAAACTTATAGCGAAATATCTCAGTAGCAGGCAATTTTATTGGCCTGTTAATGGATATAAATTTTCCTATAAACCTCTCCTGGCGGGAGTTCCATAAGGTGCAGTTCTGTCACATCTCTTCTACACAATTTATGTGTCTGAATTTCCATCATTTCACCTTATACATATTGCGTCCTTCGCTGATGATACTTGTTTGTATCATCAGGCTATTTTCCGAACTTGACCACACCACATTCATGTGGTTCAATCCGCCCTAAATACCGTCCAATCCTGTCTACGTCTGTGAAATATAAAGCTCAATGTGAACAAAGACGCAAGCCGTCTTGTTCACACGAAACTATAGGCATTCTCTTCTCAGGCTTACCTTGGGAGCTCACCAATTGCGTCTGGAGACTTCAGTCAAGTATCTTAGAATCCATCTGCATTCATAAATTACGTTCAAAATTCGTATTCGTCATTCTATACATAAATCTAACGCTGTTTTTTCACTTTTGTATCAGTTTTTCAACTCGACTACGTTCTCCATTCGGAACAAGCTTAACCTTTATCAAGCATTGGTCCGCAGAATGTTGCTGTATTGCTTGTGAAACTAGAAGTATCCTCGCTCATTGCCACGAAGAGAAAGTTCAGACCATACTAAATAAATGTCTCGAAATTATATTTTCTACCCCGCTATACTTGAAGATCACAGAGCTACATGATCTAGCACAAATGCCATATATTGCGACCGCAATTGATGAACATGTTCAAAGATGTATCAGCTTATAAATCATTTTAACCCAATTGTATGCAATATATGCCATATGCTTCAGAAAGTGCCGTTTACCTTGCGCGGATGGACCCATACTTATGAGATGAGTGCCGTGCTTGAGCTAGAGTAGTGTGGCTTATTCCATACAGATGTCGTTCGGAATCTTTGCATGTCCGTCAGCGTGATTTACGATGCCCTACTCTAGAGTGTAAACACCTCATCTCATGCCAGATCCACATCGACACTCGACTCGCCACTAATGCCGCAAAAAGCGCCTCGACTCTGACACAATCACATGTTGAAAACACCTATGGAATTCGGCTGCCAAGGATCCTTAACTGGTTCCAGTAAAAGCAGTACCCTGGGCGTTGCGCAGTTAAGACACGTTGTACAATGTAATAATTACTTACTTACTCACTGGCACTATCGAACCCGTAGGTTCATGGACGCGCGGACATGAGCTCTCCATACATCCCTATCCTGAGCCAATGCTCTCCAATCATTCCCTGTATAATCTACTTCCCTTAAATCATAGTTAATGTTGTTCTCCCACCTCATTCTTGGTCTACCAACTGGGCGTTTTCCCTCTGGCTTTCCTACAAGAAGTTTCCATGTACGTCTTTCATTCCCCATACGTGCAACATGTCCTGGCATCGCAGTCTACGAGACTTAACTGTTCTTATTATATCTGGCTTCCTATAAAGACTGGTGTAGTTCATTGTTATGTAGTCTTCTCCATTCACCTGTCTCTTCATCTCTCTTTGGTCCAAAAATTTTCCTAAGAACTTTATTCTCAAATACTCGTAATCTCCTTTCCTCCCTTAAAGTAAGAGTCCATGTTTCGCACCCATATAATATAACTGGTAGAATAATAGTTTTATATATTTTCAGTTTAACGTTTTTTGAAAGGAGTTGGGACATCAAGAGTCTCTGCAATGCATAATAGCATGCATTTCCAGAATTGAGCCTATGTTTAATTTCTTTGTGCATCTCATTCCTATTTGTGATTATTGTTCCTAGGTATTTGAATTCAGCCACTTCCTCAAAATTTCCCTCATTTGTCATTAGCTGTCCATTTCCATTATACAGGGCAAGTCAAAATGTTGTGCAGGTTTTCAGAAATTTATTATGTGAAATGTAATGAACATATAATATTGTGAGACATATTGTATGAAAGGTAAACTCTCAAAGTTTTTTTTTAAATATTCACAGATGTTCTATGTGAGCGCCTTTTGTTACACGACAGATGTCAAGCCGATATTCAATCTCCTGCCAAACTTTCTGTAGCAGTCCGCGGTCGATATCAGCAATGGCTGCTGTGATGCGGGCACGCAGTTCATGCAGTGTTGTTGGAAGTGGTGGTACGTAAACATGATCCTTTACAAGACCCCACATGAAGAAATCACACGGGGTTAGATCTGGTGAACGAGGTGGCCAATGAATGAGTTGTTGATCACCCTGAGATGCACGGCCTATCCAGCGTTGTGGTAAAGCCGTATTCAAATGGTCTCGAACACTGCCATGGTAATGTGGAGGGGCACCATCCAACTGCAGAATGAAATCTGGACTATCCGCTTCAAGCTGCGGAAGGAGCCATTGTTGTAGCATATCAAGGAAAACATGTCCGTTCACAGTACGTTCATGAAAGAAAAAGGGCCCATAAACCTTTGCATGGGAAATGGCACAAAAGACATTCACTTTCGGAGAATCGCGTTGATGTTCCAGAGTTGCATGGGGGTTACCAGTTCCCCAAATCCTTACATTGTGTCTATTCACTTTTCCTGAAAGGTGGAAAGTCGCTTCATCACTGTAAACTACCCTCTCATGGAACTCATTCTCTTCCATTAATGCGAGAAAATCAACACAGAAGGACGCTCGCAAAGCATAATCGGCGGGTTTTAAGGCTTGAACCAGTTGCAAGTGGTAGGGTTTCATCTGTAAACGTTTCCGGAGAATCCGCCATACAGTTTTTTTTGTGGTAGTTGAAGTTCTGTCGCTCCCCGGTAGGTGGATTTCTGTGGACTCCGCACGAAGCATGTGCGAACGCGTTCGACTGTCTCTTCACTCGTCGACGGACGGCCAGTCGATTTTCGTTTACAGATACAGCCTGAATCCCTAAATTGTGTGTACCACTTACGAATGGATCTCCCATCCGGCGGGTCTTTATTGTATCTGGTACGGAAATGTCGTTGAACACTAGTCACAGAGTAGTTTACATGGTAATCAAGCACACAGAAAGACTTCTGATCCCCAGTCAACGCCATTTTCCTTTACTGCTCTGCTGTTGACATCTTGCGGGTGAACGCGGAACTTTAGAAGTGGACAACTAAACTTTGAGAGTTTACCTTTCATACAATATGTCTCACGATATTATATGTTCATTACATTTCACATAATAAATTTCTGAAAACCTGCACAACATTTTGACTTTATAATGTATTTCTACGTGTGACCATATATTTAGTTTTATTGATATTTACTTTCAGTCCCAATATCTTAGTGTTACTCAATAGTGCGTGCGTGTTGTCCTTTAGTATCTCCTCGCTATCGGCCAATAGTACTACATCATCAGCATAAACTAACAGCTTATTAATACCATTGAATTGTAAGCCTTCCTTATCCTCTAACGATTTAATGGTATGCTCTAGTATAAAATTAAATAGTAGAGAAGATAGTGTATCTCCTTGCTTCAACCCATTATGGATTTCAGAAGTGTCCGAAAACTGTTTGCCTACACGCACCCTACTCTTTGTGCCATTTAGACACATTCGTATAAGTCTGACTAACTTTTTAGGAATTCCGAACTCCAGTAGGTACATAAACAAAATACCAATTCCTATAAAATTTTTGTTGTTGGTTGTGAAATAAAAAGGTAATCGTGAAAGGTTTCACGAACATACTCTACTTATTCTCAAAGTATTAAATACTTTTGAAGTTCGAAATAATTTGATTATCTGCATTCTCGCAGGTAGAGGAACCTTCCGAAATGTAAAACTGTGAATTTTTATACTATATTTTCTGCATTAATTAGTTTAGTTATATTCAGAACTCATAGTTACATTATTAAATTCTTACTTTCAGCAAAATTGTGCACATAATTATACAGAAAAACTAATGAACTACTAAGGTGAAATATGTTTGTATATAAGTATAAAATTAAGAATTGTTTTACACAAAACTTTTGCAACTACGAGAAGGAATAATACCGATGATTAGTGAAACTCGTAGAGTATTTATTAATAAGATACGAATAATAACTTTGTTTTTTCTATACATTTTTTTCGATGCAGTAATTAAACACTTCAAGCACAATTAAAAAAGTATCACAATGCACCAATCTAATAAATAGAACCTTATTAATGGAAACATAATGTAGGGTCATTGCTGCCATATTACAATACTACCCATACGAATTATGAACAGTAGATCTGAACCTACGGGTTCGATAGTGCCAGCGAGTTAGTTGGAACATTGCTCAAACAGGTGACCACTTTCGATGGCGCACATGTCTAATCACCGAATTAATGTGGAAATTTATTTCTTCACTGTTTCCTGTTGAATGGAATTACTAGCAAGCAAAATACATTCATGCAGAATGTCTGGAATTCTTAGAATGTCTCAATAGACAATATCTTTTAAACTCCCCGCAGAAGTTCAATGGTGTAAGATCAGGGGATCGAGCAGGACAATGAACCTGCCCTATACGTCAGTTCATGTTTCCGTTAATAAAATTCTGTTTATCACAATCACACAATGTGATACATTTTTAATGTCTTGGAGCGCTTAATTAGTGCATCGAAGAAAAAATGTATATTGCCATTTAAGAAAACAAAATTAGTATTCATATCTAGCTAATATATATATGTAAAAGAAATATGAATGCTTGAGTCGGGATTCGAACCCGAGTCTCTGATCTCTGTACGTTCAGCGCTCTAACGACCTGAGGTACCCATGCATTCCAATTCAAACATACCTTTTTATTACATATGTAATATTCTGAATTCACACAAGAGGTAGCAGAAATTTGTTCCGACTGACATCTAGTGGCTAACATAACAGTAAGCCAATTTTTAAAGAGAATATTTACTTTAGAGCAGTAACGCTTTTATATTTAAATGTTAATAACTATATTTTTGACATTTGGAAATAAAAGCAAATATGATATGAAAAGAAAAATGAATGCTAGAGTCGGGATTTGAACCCGAGTCTCTAAACTCTGTACGTTTAGCGCTCTAGCGACCTGAGCTACCCAAGTATTCCAACTTGATATATATATATATATATATATATATATATATACACACACTCACTTTATTCCGGTGTGATTTGGAAACGTCCCAAGTCAAAATTACGGGGCAAACGGTAACAAACTTAATTACTACGAATAATTTCACGCTTATTATCATAATTCAATTAAATATATAAAACAATCATTTAACTTGACAACACACGTCTAAACATGTACTAATTGATATAGATCTATATATTTTAATGTGTGTAGGCCTCTGCAATAACAAAAAACGCGATGTGACCTAATACACATGCCTAAGAATATCAAAATAAGTCGAGTATATACCGGTGGTATAGTTTTATCTTGTTATCCTGGAGTAGAGGTTTGTAATTTAGCCAGAGTTAAATTTTAAAACTTTTAAAATGCTGCGGTTTTCGGGGTTATCCTTACATATAAGAAAATGTCAGGAACCTTAAAGATCCAAACGGCTCTCTGGCCATCATAATATTCTTTATTATACTTACTTACTTTACTCACTGGCACTATCGAACCCCTAGGTTCATGACCGCGTGGACATAACCCCTCCATTCATCCCTATCCTGATCTAATGCTTTCCAATTATTCCCTGTATAATCTACTTCCCTCAAATCATAGTTATTGTTATTCTCCCACCTCATTCTTGGTCTACCAACTGGGCGTTTTGCCTCTGGCTTTTCTACAAGTAGCTTCTATGCACGTCTTTCTTTCCCCATACGTGCAACATGTCCTGCCCATCGCAGTCTACGAGACTTAACTGTTCTTATTATATCTGGCTTCCTATAAAGACCATGTAGTTCATTGTTATGTAGTCTTCTCCATTCACCTGTCTGTTCATCTCTCTTTAGTCCAAAAATTTTCCTAAGTACTTTATTCTCAAATACTTGTAATCTCCTTTCCTCCCTTAAAGTAAGAGTCCATGTTTCGCACCCATATAATATAACTGGTAGAATAATAGTTTTATATATTTTCAGTTTAACGTTTTTTGAAAGGAGTTGGGACAACCAAGAGTCTCTGCAATGCATAATAGCACGCATTTCCAGACTTGAGTCTATGTTTAATTTCTTTGTGCATCTCATTCCTATTTGTGATTATTGTTCCTAGGTATTTGAATTCAGCCACTTCCTCAAAATTTCCCTCATTTGTCATTAGCTGTCCATTTCCATTATATAATGTATTTCTACGTGTGACCACATATTTAGTTTTATTGATATTTACTTCCAGCCCTAATTTCTTAGTGTTACTCAATAGTGTGTGCGTGTTGTCCTTTAGTATCTCCTCGCTATCGGCCAATAGTAGGCCTACTACATCATCAGCATAAACTAACAGCTTATTAATACCATTGAGTTGTAAGCCTTCCTTATTCTCTAAAGTGTTAACGGCATGCTCTAGTACAAAATTAAATAGTAGAGGAGATAGTGCATCTCCTTGCTTCAACCCATTCTGGATTTCAAAAGTGTCCGAAAACTGTTTGCCTACACGCACCCTACTCTTTGAGCCATTTAGACACATTCGTACAAGTCTAACTAACTTTTTAGGAATTCCGAACTCGAGCAGGATACTATACAACTCTTAATTGAATCATATGCTTTTTTGAAGTCTACATATAGTTGATGTACAGTACCATTATATTCCCATTTCTTTTCTAAAATCTGTCTTATACTAAAAATCTGATCTGTTGTAGACCTGTTTCTTCTAAATGCACATTGATGATCTCCTAGAATGTCATCAATGTAGGGAGTAAGTCTGCTTACTAATACATTTGTAAGAATTTTGTACGAAGTTGAAAGTAATGAGATGCCCCTGTAGTTGTTGCAATCAGTTTTATTTTCTTTCTTATAAATTGGTACGATAATTGATTCCTTCCATTCATCTGGAAGAGCTTCTTTTTCCCAAATCATTCTAAGCAACCAGCGTATCGTGTCCATGAATTTTTCTCCACCTGATTTTATCAGTTCTGCTGGGATCTCCTCTGGACCAGATGCTTTATACATCTTCAATTTTTCAATCGCCATTTCAACCTCTAATGCACTTGGCTCTGCGACTATAATTTCTGCTGTCTGTAAAGTATCCTCCTCAGTGTCCTGTTCTGTTTGTACATTTAATAGCTGATTAAAGTAACTTTTCCATCTATTTAATATACTCCTGGACTCTGCAATCATATCCCCATTTTCATTCCGAATTATGTTTGTTCTAGCCTGAAACCCTTTCTTCTCTATACTAATTCCCTGATATAATTCTCTAATGTTCCTATTTTTTACGTTCATTTCAAGGTCATTAATCTTCTCTCTCAAATATTCCTTCTTTTTACTCTTTAGTAACTTGGTGGTTTCCCGTCTAATACTACCCAATAGCTCTAAATTTACCTCATTTATCTCGTGTAACCATTTCATTTTTGGTAGCTTTCTTTTCTTTACAATGTCGGCACATTCCTCATCAAACCATTTCTTGTTTTGCCTCTTTTTTAAACAACCAATGCTTTTTGATGCTGACAATTTAATAGTATCACTTATAGCCTCCCATTCTTTATTTATATCAGTTTCTTCTTCCTTTGCCACATTGTTATCGGAAGAGACCAGTACTTCAAATCTATTAGCAATTTTGATTTGGTATTCTTGCCGCATTTCATCATTTTTCAAGTTTTTTTAATTCAAATTTTACAAAATCATCTTTAGCGTTTGTTCCTCTCATAAGCGATAGCCGTTGTCTGATTTTCACTCTGACCAGATTATGATCCGAATTGCTGTCTGTCCCTCTAACTGATCTAACATCGATGATGGTACTGTGCCAGCGTTTATCCATTAATACATGATCTATCTGGTTCCGAGTTTCTCCATCTGGGGACGTCCAGGTATATTTATGAATATCCTTATGCTGAAATGTTGTGCTCTTAACAATGAGATTCTTCGATATGGCAAATGTGACTAATCTAACCCCATTGTCGTTAATATATTCATGAAGACTGAATTTGCCTATTGTTGGTTTGAATATATCTTCCCGCCCACTTTTGCATTAAAATCTCCTAAGATATCCTAATATAATTTTCATATGATATCGTGAAAGGCTACCGGTATCAAATAAGCATTCTAATTCTTCATAGAACTCTTCCTTGATGTTGTCATCTTTATCTTCTCTGGGGGCATGTACATTTACAATTATAAAATCATGTTGTTTACCCTTTAGAACTATGTATGATATCCTATGACTAACAAACATAGTAGCTCGGATAGCGGATAGGATCCTCCTTCTGACTAAAAAACCCGTTCCAAATGCAGGTCTTTCTGCACCCCCATTGTATAATGCAAAGCTTCCTGATTCCTGACTACCTTCTCCTGGCCATCTAACTTCCTGTAAAGCAACTATATCCAAGGGTGATTGATCTAATTCACGCGTTAATATCTCTAGCGCCCCACTGTTGTATAAAGTCCTAACATTCCATGTTTCTAGGAACATGTCCCTGTGTTTGAGCCTTTGGCATGGGTTCCCTGATGTAGTCCCCGCCCGGAGATCCGAATGGGGACTATTTGACCTCCGGAAAATTTTACCCCAGTTGAACCCATGTCCGCATTTCTTGACGGTTGTATTTTTACGGTGAAAGATCGTCACTGTTTCGACCAAGGTACTTTTTTCGTCTGGCTTATCACCTTCGACCAGTCCGGCATGGGTAACCCTATAGGCAGCAATGCTATCACCGGCATAGCTGTCGGGATCATTTAAGCACGCAAGCCACTCCATCACGACAAGGTAAAGATACCATGGAAGGATTCTTTATTATATTTTTTCATATTTATTATGAATGTGTGTGTGAAAATGCTATAATTCGCTCTATAGTTGTATTGTATCGCAGGAGGTCCTGACATTGAGCTCATCACGTATTTGGGGATGACCAATATGTCTTTGTGTGATCAAAAAAGTGTGTGTGATGCAAAGTTTAAAATCGTCTCCCAACTGATCGTAAGGTAGTGTGTGTGGTATAGAAAAGTACCTATAAGATGAGAGGCTAAACTGCGATGAATAAAGAAAAAAGTAAAATTATACTATAAACAATAATACTATATAACAATAACACTAAATAAAAACACTTTTTGATATTGCAACTTAGTGACCTAAATGTTTGAATTTTATTACATAAAATACATGGTATAGGCTATCTTAAAATCGAAGTAAAAATTTCTACTGTTTAGATAACTGAGTTATTTTCACTATTGAAAATTAGCAAACAAGTATAATAGAACATTGAATAACTTACATTCTTGTGTTTTTCAAGATTCGGGAAAGTGTACTTACAAACTGATGTGTTGAATATCTGAAAGTACGTATAAACGATCTGGAATTGCACTGCTGTTGAGGAAAAGTGGAGAAAGGAAGATAAGAGAAAATTATTGTTACATGTGAACATTAAACAAACAGTTGACAACTGCTAAGTCACTGTACGTGAATTATAATTTTGTACTTCAATATTTATACTAGACAAGATAAACATTAATTCCAGACAATTTTCTCATTAGTGAATATTCAGATGTCAAAAATGTGATTTATGTTAAAATAACCTTATATTATGAAAACCTCAAATGTCAATATTAGCTGCAGACGAGTACAGTAGACCCAACTCGTAAGAGATCAAAGTATGTGTCCACTCAGTTTCAGAACGGCATCGGCAATCATTTTATGGATACGCTAGTGCTATCGAATGTATACTATGAACACGTCTTGATTGTTTATTTTATGTTTACACGCACTTTAATTAAACTGCTACAGTTTAAATTACATAGCATGGAGAACTCTGAAAGTATAAGTTAAAATGTTGACAATAGAACGAAACTAGAAAAATATCCATGTCCGAAAGAAAAAAGGTTTTGAAGGATTGCTAATAGATACTAGTTACCATTTTCTACGGACAACAACACTAACACTCGAGAGAATTGGAGTAAGATAAATTTAGATTTGGTTGCTTTAAACATAGCAATAACAACGTCAAAAAATGGATAAGCTTGTTTTTAAGATAGGGTTAGTGAAGAATGAATTAAATATGGAACAAAAAATAAATATTTGAATTAATAAGACCATTATTCGAAAAATGCTTATACTTATAGGAAGAATACTAAAATATTTTCCACAAGAAGAATATCAAAATTGTATAACAAGAGATACACGCTGAATTAAGAGCAGGAAGATCAAGAGTTGATCGTATATTTGTGTCAAGACAGTTAATAAAAAAGGAGACATTAGGAAAAATATTCATTTTATATTAATTCGTTTATAACAAGCATAAGATGTTATACCACTGTGTATTATAGAATCTGTTAAAATATTAAAAAAAAGGTCACGATAATTGCAATACAAATTACACAATATCAAAAGTAAAAATAGTAAAGAACTTATCAGATATCATTTTGGTCAGAAAATGTCTGCGTCAAGAACATAGCACCGTATATCTCCCATTTGATTCAAAATATATTTACAAGGGTCCATGGAAATCTGGAAGAGAAAATGTTCTGGAATATGTTTACCTGTGGACGAGGATAACATAAACACTGCTGTTTGCAGATGACGAAATAGTAATAACTCAATAATATGATGATGTGGAATATATGTTTATAAAATTGATTGAAGAGTAAGATAAATGGGGATTAAATATTAGTTTTGAAAATATACTCCACTTGGAAAGCGGTTAAAACGCAAGATAATTAGTTTTTATGATGGAAAAGACACAATAAAGAGTATAATCAATTGGAATACTTAGACGTCAAAATCAATAAATATTCTACGAAAAATTATAATATTGAACATAGAATAGACAAAGGAAGAACCATAACAGCAGTACTAAATGGAATATTATGGAACAGAAATATTTTTAAATTTAATTTCCTGTATCTCTAATGTATATAAATTCACCGCGTTGTGTTATATTGGACCTTATTATGTATTTATCCGAAAAGAAAAATGTAGGCTCATCGCTCGGCATTATATTATAGCAAGGAATTTGATATTTATTTGTTTATTTTTCAAATGTTCCAGGCTGTCGTTTATACATTTCTGGTGTTCTCTCCTGACATTGCATATTTGTAACCCACTTCTGAATTTGGGGCGCCTGGAAGGCGGGGTTACGCTGAGCCGATTATATGAGAGTTGATGGTGATGGCAATGATGTGCAAGGAGAGACATTATTAGTATCGAGGTCTGGATATGGTGTGGAGAAAACTAATGGGATTTGGAATATGTAGTTCTTCTTAAATGTTATTTTACTGGTTTGGTCCGCAACTATTTTTTCGTGTTATCATCTTTGTTGTACCTAAACTTCACTTTAAGACCAAAATTATCTCAAAATTTGGATATCTACATTTTGCAATGTAACCTTATCATCATAATAAAGTGAAATTAATCTCCCCCTCTTATACAGTAGGTACGTTTACGTTCCCCACTGCACACGGGCTATATTGTTATTATTGTTATTATTATTATTATTATTATTATTATTATTATTATTATTATTATTATTAGAATATAAGACATAACCTTTACATACAGTAGGTTTAATACTTTAAATTGGAGTTTAAAATGTAGCGAAATCGTTTCACTCTAAGACCCGGGTGGCATGTGGCATGTGGCATGTAAAGAGTACCTATTTGATGAAAGGTTAAACATCGGTGAAGAAGAAGTCCAGGAAAAAATTCTCAGAAAAAATATATGTACATCTATTATATTTGTTCCCTAAAATTATAAACCATACATGTCTCATATAACTTCAGTTTTATTCGCAACATTGTGTAGTGCTGTTGTTATGTTACAGCACAGTGGGCTGGACTTTCTGAAAAGAACGGCTGATTGTTTGGGTTAAGAACGTAATAGTTACATTTGTTTAACATAGCATCAGAAGTACGTAAGTATAATCAGATATGTGCATAGCGAACCTAACGTTAGTGAAGAAATAATTCAATATTGTATTCAATCAACAAGGACAGATGTTCGATAAAACATCAAACTCTGTCGAACAATTACGTATCACTTAGGCCTGTAATAAAATAATACGCCTTACCTGCGAGAGAAGTTGTAGAATTATGTTAGGATGCGCACGGCCTTCTCTTGGAGACTGTATGTGGTTACGTAACATACACAGGTATTATCGATGTTATATAACAAACAAGTAAATATATAAGAAGTCACTTTATATTATTTTTTGTTACTGAATTTCCTCTTTAAAATGACATAGGTCATACGGACAAGTATTAGATGCATAATGCGAAATTAATTATAGTTATCTGTAGACTACCGCTCATTACAGTTAGAGTTTAGAAACGCTTACGTTAGTTTTGTTTAAGCCTGGATTATCACATGCAGTACATATGCTTTAATTCGGTTGCTTTCATCTTATCAGTCATATTTAATATATGTATATATATATATATATATATATATATATATATATATATATATCTTAGGTCTATTTCACGCTGATTTTATTCTTTTACGATTTAAAAAAAAGGCCGTTAAATTGAAAATACAGTACCAATTACTCTAATTTAACAATATCGGACGAGAATGTCGCCAAAATATAAACAAACCACGTAAAAGTTATTTTTTTTTATTTTGAGAATTTTCCTGATCATTGAGGGGTTTCTCCAACCAATCCTAGTAATTAACATGAACTAAAATAAATAAATAAATAAATAAATAAATATAAATGATCACGGACTTATAGATTATCAGTTTGCAACAAACATTCACAATTTTCCCTTAATTAAAGTTCTGCATCGTTCTCTGTCCTCTGTGTCTTCATCTGTTACACGAAATTTCCACATTGAACTTTGAATGTTGTTCTTCCAGGTTGTTCTTGGTCTTCCTTTTCTATTCCTCCTTTCAACTTTCTATGTGTAGACGGCCTTTGGTACTCTTCTATCCTGCATTCTTCTTACGTGTCCATACCATTTTAGCCTTCTGTATTCAATCGCATCCATTATATTTCTTTCTGCATTCATCCATTTTCTAACTTCTGTATTTCTATTTTTTTCCAGTCTAGATTTTCTGGCAGCTCTTCTCCATAAATCCATTTCAACTGAAGTTATTCTGTTACCATGTTGTTGTGTCATTGTACAGATTTCCGATCCATATAACATTATACTTTCTAGGATGGATTTATAAATTAGTTGTTTTGTTCTGTTAAATATATTTTTACTCCATAGTATAGAGTTTAACATTCCAATGGTTTTTCTTCCATTAATAAACCTTTTACCTATTTCTTTATTTGATGTTCCATCTTCCTCTATAATGGATCACAAATAACAGAAACTATCGCTCTTATTTATCTCTACCCCATTAATATATAATTAATCTGGGTCATTAAAGTTATTAATTTTATAAATAAAGTAAGCAAGTGTAGACTAATTGACATAAATTATTTGCACATTAATAATAAGTTAATATAATCAATACTTAATTATAAGGATAACTCAGTATAAATGATGAGACATTACAAAAAATATTTTATTAGTAGTGATGCAATTTGTATTTCATTTTGTCAATTTGAATAGTGATTTATTCATTGTTGATTGTAATAATGCAAATTGTCTACTCCACGTGTACACATTGAAGTCAATGCATTCATTAATTTGTGTTAACATATACTTGATTAGGCAATGGTATTAATAAGCTGTTAGTTTATGCTGATGATGTAGTATTGTTGGCCGATTGCGAGGAGATACTAAAGGACTATACGCACACACTATTGAGTAACACTATGAAATTAGGACTGGAAGTAAATATCAATAAAACTAAATATATGGTCACACGTACGAATTCATTATATAATGGAAATGGACAGCTAATGACAAATGAGGGAAATTTTGGGGAAGTGGCAGAATTCAAATACCTAGGAACAATGATCACAGATAGGAATGAGATGCACAAAGAAATTAAACATAGACTCAATTCTGGAAATGCGTGCTATTATGCATTGCAGAGACTCTTGATGTCCCAACTGCTTTCAAAAAACGTTAAACTGAAAATATATAAAACTATTATTCTACCAGTTATATTATATGGGTGCGAAACATGGACTCTTACTTTAAGGGAGGAAAGGAGATTACAAGTATTTGAGAATAAAGTACTTAGGAAAATGTTTGGACCCAAGAGAGATGAACAGATAGGTGAATGGAGAAGACTTATTAACAATGAACTACATGGTCTTTACAGGAAACCAGATATAATAAGAACAATTAAGTCTCGTAGACTTGCACATATGGGGAATGAAATACTTGCATGGAAGCTTCTTGTAGGAAAGCCAGAGGGAAAACGCCCAGTTGGTAGACCAAGAATGAGGTGGGAGAATAACATTAACTATGATTTGAGGGAAGTAGATTATACAGGGAATAATTGGAGAGCATTGGCTCAGGACAGGGATGTATGGAGAGCTTATGTCCGCGCGGCCATGAACCTACGGGTTCGATAGTGCCAGTGAGTAAGTAAGTAAGTATATACTTGATTAGGAGATAACGAAGAGAAACTAAGGACCAACATGCATATTTTATTGAGTAATATTGGAACTGAGTAAACATCAATAAAACTAAATATATATGGTAACATATAGAAACTCATTATAATTATAATGGAGATGAACAGTTAATGACAAATTAGGAAACGTTTGAAGAAGTGGTTGAATTGATATACCTAGAAACAATAATTACAAACAGGAATGAAATAGGTACAAGAAACTAAACATAGGCTAAATTTTGGATATGCATAAACTTACTATTTTATATTTAGAGAATTTTGTCATACGAACTTCGCTCAACACAAGTTCAACTGAAGGGTCATTTCATAAGTAATGACAGCTATTTTTCATCAGCCAATAAAGCTGCTGGAAACAAAATTCAGTATATACAAGTGAGTCACTGGAATGCCCTTCGCAATGGTGGTTGAAAACTGGGATCCAGATACAGGAGGATATGGGTAAGGGACATTGAAAGGTGCATAAATAAAAACCATTATTTTATTTCTATTACTTACGAAGAAAAATATTAATATCCATATAACTCACAGCTAACACACTTCAAAATCTTAATTGAAGATGCTGCTTCATGTGAAGCAGTTTACAAACAGGGAGGATGTCTTAACAGTGTTTCAACGAAGAATGGTGCACATATACATATCACAAACGGCTAATGGTATTCAGCGCCTTCCTCATCATTGGCAAAAATGTGTATAACCCTTGGGGGATTATTTTGAAGGGTTAGTTGTGGGCTACATGATTTTTTCTCTTCACATGTAATAGAAGTAAATCAATGATTTCTCTTTATGCATCTTTCAATGTCCCTTACCCATATCCTCCTGTATCTGAATTCCAGTTTTTTATCGCCATTGTAAAGGACATTATAGTGACTCTCACTTGTATATACTGAATTTTGTTTTCAGCAGCTTTATTGGCTGATAAAAAATAGTTGTCATGACTTATGGAATATATATATATATATATATATATATTATATATATATATATATATATTATTCTCCCAGTTATAGTCTATTACACGGATGCGAAATATGGACTCTTATTTTAAGGGAGGAGGATATGTTACGAGTATTGGAGAATAAAGTAATATTTCTTAATCAAAGAGAGAAATAAATAGATGAATGGTGAACACTGAATGAAATGAACTACATTATCCTTTTAGAAAGCCACATGTAATAAGAAATATTAAGTCACGTAAACTGTGATGGAAAGGACATGTGGCACCAAGAGGGAATGAAAGTATAGCATGGGGATGCATTATAGGAAATCCACAGTGAAAACTCCTATTAGGTAAGCCAATATTTAAGTGGGAGATTAATATTAACCATAATTTGTAGGAGGTAAATCATACAGGAGGTGAATGGAAAATTAGCTCAGTATAGGGATCTCTGGATAGCTTATATCCGCGCGGACATCTAGCTATGGTTTCGATAATGCCGATGAGTTATTTAGTTAGCCAGAGGGAAAACGCCCAGTTGGTAGACAAAGAATGAGGTGGGAGAACAACATTAAATATGATTTGAGGGAAGTAGATTATACAGGGAATGATTGGAAAGCATTAGCTCAGGATAGGGATGTATGGAGAGCTTATGTCCGCGCGGCCATGAACCTACGGGTTCGGTAGTGCCAGTGAGTAAGTAAGTAAGTACTTAATTTTCATATATTCGTTTGATTTGATATTATCTTGAATATATTGTGGGCTCGTTTTGTAAGAGTTTTGGAATACGTTATTTACAGAACAAGTTTAAATGTATTTATTGACAATAACGAAACGCGACATAATAAATTAAACTATGTTAATTGTAAGTATTAAAATGTTATGCTATTTCGTTTTCAAATGATGGCAACACACATTCTTATCGTAAACATATAAACTCATCTGTGTAACCTCATTTTCAATCCTTAAAATGTACAGCTTGCTTACTTACTTACTTACTTACTTACTCACTGGCACTATCGAACCCGTAGGTTCATGTCCGCACGGACATAAGCTCTCCATACATCCCTATCCTGAGCTAATGCTTTCCAATCATTCCCTGTATAATCTACTTCCCTCAAATCATAGTTAATGTTATTCTCCCACCTCATCCTTGGTCTACCAACTGGGCGTTTTCCCTCTGGCTTTCCTACAAGAAGCTTCCATGCAAGTCCTTCATTCCCCATACGTGCAACATGTCCTGCCATCGCAGTCTACGATACTTAACTCTCTTATGATATCTGGCTTCCTATAAAGACCATGTAGTTCGTTGTTATGTAGTCTTCTCTATTCACCTGTTTGTTCATCTTTCTTTGGTCCATACATTTTCCTAAGTACTTTGTTCTCAAATACTTGTAATTTCGTTTCCTCCCTTAAAGTAAGAGTCCATGTTTCGCATCCATATAATATAACTGGTAGAATAATAGTTTTATATATTTTCAGTTTAAAGTTTTTTGAAAGGAGTTGGGACATCAAGAGTCTCTGTAATGCATAATAGCACGCATTTCCAGAATTGAGCCTATGTTTAATTACTTTGCGCATCTCATTCCTATTTGTGATTATTGTTCCTAGGTATTTGAATTCAGCCACTTCCTCAAAATTACCCTAATTTGTTATTAGCCGTTTCTTCCATTATATAATGTATTTCTAAGTATGACTATATATTCAGTTTATTGATATTTACTTCCAATCCGATTTTCTTAGTGTTACTCAATAGTGTGTGCGGGTTGTCCTTTAGTATCTCCTCACTATCGGCCAACAATACTACGTCATCAGCATAAACTAACAGCTTATTAATACTCTTCAGTTGTAACCCTTCCTCGTTCTCTAACGATTTAATGGCATGCTCTAGTACAAAATTAAATAGTAGACGAGATAGTGCATCTCCTTGCTTCAACCCATTGTGGATTTCAAAAAATGTCCGAAAACTGTTTTCCTACACGCACCCTACTCTTTGTGCCATTTAGACACATTCGTATAAGTCTAACTAACTTTTTAGGAATTCCGAACTCCAACAGGATACTATATAACTTCTCCCTCTTAATTGAATCATATGCTATTTTGAAGTCTACGTATAGTTTATGTACAGTACCATTATATTCCCATTTCTTTTCTAAAATCTGTCTTATACTAATATACTGATATGTTGCAGATCTGTTTCTTCTAAATCCACATTGATGATCTCCTAAAATATTAATATAGGGAGTAAGTCTACTGACTAATATATTTGTTAGAATTTTGTACGAAGTTGAAAGTAATGAGATGCCTCATGAGTTGTTGCAATCAGTTTTTCTCCTTTCTTATAAATTGGTACGATAATTGATTCTTTCCATTCATCTGGAAGAGCTTCTTTTTCCCAAATCATTCTAAGCAACCAGCGTATCGTGTCCATGAATTTTTCTCCACCTGATTTTATCAGTTCTGCTGGGATCTCCTCTGGACCAGATGCTTTATACATCTTCAATTTTTCAATCGCCATTTCAACCTCTAATGCATTTGGTTCTGCGACTAGAATTTCTGCTGTCTGTATATTATCCTCCTCAATGTCCTGTTCTGTATGTACATTTAATAGCTGATTAAAGTAACATTTCCTTCCATTTAGTTTACTCCTGGAATCTGCAATCATATCCCCATTTTTATTCCGAATTATGTTTGTTCTAGACTGAAATCCGATTTTCTCTATACTAATTCCCTGATATAATTCTCTAATGTACCTATTTTTTGCATTCATTTCAAGATCATTAATCTTCTCTCTCAAAATTCCCTCTTTTTACTCTGTAGTAACTTGGTGGTTTACCGTCTAATAATACCCAATTGCACTCAATTTACCTCATTTGGCTCGTGTAACCATTTCATTTTTGATAGCTTTCTTTTCTTTACAATGTCGGCACATTCCTCATCAAACCATTTCTTGTTTTGCCTCTTTTTTAAACAACCAATGCTTTCTAATGCTGACAATTTAATAGTATCTATTATAGTCTCCCATTCTTTATTTATATCAGTTTCTTCTTCGTTTGCCACATTGTCATCTGAAGTTTCCAGTACTTCGAATCTATTAGCAATTTTGTTTTGGTATTCTTGCCGCATTTCATCATTTTTCTAGTTTCTTAATTCAAATTTTACAAAATCATCTTTATCGTTTGTTCGTCTCATAAGCGATAGCCGTTTTCTGATTTTCACCCTGACCAGATTATGATCCGAATTGCAGTCTGTCCCTCTAACTGATCTAACATCGATGATTCTACTGTGCCAGCGTTTGTCCACTAATACATTATATATTTGTTTCCGATTTTCGCCATGTGGAGACGTCCAGGTGTATTTATGAATATCCTTATGCTGAAATGTTGTGCTCTTAACAATGAGATTCTTTGATGTGGCGAAGGTGACTAACCTAACCCCATTGTCGTTACTATCTTCATGAAGACTGAATTTGCCTATTGTTGATTTGAATGTATCTTCCCGCCCCACTTTTGCATTAAAATCTCCTAAGACAATTTTAATATGATATCGTGGAAAGTTATCAAATACGCATTCAATTCTTCATTAAACTCATCCTTGATCTTGTCATCTTTATCTTCTGCGGGGGCATGTACATTTACAATTATAAAATCATGTTGTTTACACTTTAGAATTATGCATGATATCCCATTACTAACAAACTTTATATCTCGGATAGCGGATAGGATCATCCTTCTGACTAAAAAACCCGTTCCAAATGCAGATCTTTCTACACCTCCGTATTATAATGCAAAGCTTTCTAATTCCTGACTACCTTCTCCTGGTCACCTAACTTCCTGTAAAGCGACTATATCCAAGGGCGATTTATCCAAATCCCGCGTTAATATCTCTAGTACCCCGCTATTGTATAAAGTCCTAACATTCCAGGTTCCTAGGTACTTGTCCCTGTGTTTGAGCCTTTGGCATGGGTTCCCGGAAGTAGTCCCCGTCCGCAGAACCGAATGGGGGACTATTAGACCTCCGGAAAATTTTACCCTAGTTGAACCCATGTCCGCATTTCTTGACGGTTGTATTTGTACGGTGAAAGATCGTCACTCTTTCGACCAAGGTACTTTTTTCGTCTGGCTTATCACCTTCGACCAGTCAGGCATGGGTAACCCTATCGGCAGCAATGCTACCGCCGGCATAGCTCTCGTTATCATTTAAGCACGCAATCCATTCCACCACTACAAGGTAAAGAAACTATGGAGGGATGTATAGCTTGCCCATTCTATATTACCGGGCTCGTGACGTTATTGTTGTATTGGGGAGAATTTGTAGTACAAATAGACTTAAAACATAATTATCGACTTATCTGTTTATTAGTGAATAGGTATTTCAAATGCACTTACTTAAAAGTTATTTTAAGTTAAACTAAACTTATAAATGCAAAATTATCGCATGTAGACTATAAGACAAAGAATTTAACGGTCCCCAACTCTCAGTTAACAGTACGCTAATTATAAGTAACTGCTATTTCCTATTGTCTCATTTTAATTATTATAGTCATATAAAATGGGCGAAAAATGTAAAATTTCAGTACCATGCAATCCCATATTAAATGAACACAATTTTGAGCAACGTGTAAATCAATCATGATAATATAATTTAGTAATTTTTGTAAATAAAGAAGCAGGGTAACTAAGTGTCTGACACTATCGAACCAGGAGGTTCATACCCGGGTAAATATTAGTTCTCCATACTGTCATCAACTAATATTTTCCAATTATTCCCTATGTAATTTTCCTCCTTAAATCATGTTCCATGATATTCTCACGCCATTCGTAGCCTGCCTACAGGCGGTTTCTCTCTGGCCTTCCTACAAGAAGTTTTCATTTTACTTTTTCGTTACCTATTCGTGCCACATGACTTAATCATCGCTTTTTGCGAAACCTGACAGTTCCTGTAAAGTCTGGTTTTCTATAAAAATCATATAGCTGACTCTTATTTACCTGATTAACCAATAAAGAAGTACATGGACCTAAGTAAATAGTTCATACCACCAGTAATAATTTATTTTATTATGTAATGTAACGCCATATGAGGTTCTTTCGTATTAAAATTTCCATTGTTTTCTCTCAGCCCGTTCATCACTCCCCATTTGATTCTCGTACACAATCATCTTGGTCTTCTCTACATATTTCCGGTTGAATGGTTGCTATTCCGTGTCTTTGGAGCCTGTATCCTTGCCGTACAATCTTAATCTGGGCGGTTATTCATTTGCAGCTCTTCTATTCTGCAATGTGTTTTGTATATTCGCCTCGTCTCCTTCATCTGGTAGAATTATTACCATTTATCATTATATTTATACGTTCTGCAGCTTTTTACATATCATTCTTCTAACCTATGTGTCTTCCTACTTCTTCAATTACCAAGCACTTTGTTTGATTTTATCCGCGAGTTTTAAATTCCTATTTACATTGTTTATCATATAATTTTCATCGTTTGCGAGTACGTCGTATTCATCAGAAAAATCGATAGAATACAAAGTGTCAACGTTAATTCGTTTACATATTGGAGAATATTTGATCCCTAATTTTGTATGACTTACATAGATTTTTTTAAACAATGTAGGAGCTAAATGTCATCCTTTCCATTAAATTGTATCAAACAGAAAATTTTCCAGTCTTCCCATAGGTAATCGTGTATTCCGGTCCCACACATACTTATGTAAATATCGTCTATTTCATTGATTACGACACATTTTATAAAAGGAATACAAACGTAAGCTCTATGCAGCTCTATATCGGAGGAGGACATTTAGGTCCTTGCAAATGCTATTCAGGATTATGCCTATTAAATATGATTCATTTAAGTAAATATAATTTGCAGAAAAATATAAAAAGATTTTATATAAAAATAATAATAGCAATTTAGATTATGTGGTGAAGAAAATTACTTCAAGTTAGTATTGTGTATACGTTTATTTAACCATGTATTTAAGAATTTATAAAGCTGGAGTTTAGGACAATATAAAAATACGGCATTAAAATAAATATGTTTATACAATAAAATATTTAATATTAGTTCAAGTTTATTAAATAATAAAATAACTGTATAACTGTAGGCTTTCACGGCCGGCGTCTTGATCCCTATTAGGTTCGTCTTCCGGGCATATAGGCCGTGGTCAAGTCGTTCTTCTACTCGACGTTTCGTCTACTGCTGCGGTAGACATCTTCAGGAGATACTGCGTGCTCTCTGTGAACTCCTCAACAGTCGGCTGCAGACTGGCTGGTCGTTGGAAACTCCCTCCCTATTTATAGGCACGCCCCTGGTGGAGAGGCGGTTTTCTGCGCGGTCCGTGTTGCGTGCTGTTTTGTCCAGGCTGTCGCTAGCAGAAGTCATAGGCTTCGTTGTCGTATTGTGCAATGCCGGGATCCAGATTTTGTTATCTTCATGGTTTCTTCTTTTTTGTTAAAGGAATTTTTGTGTTTATATATTTCAATGGCTTCTCTGTACAGTCTGGTGTAATAATGTGATGTTTGGGACAATACCTGTGTTTCTTCGAATCTTATTATATGTTCTTGGTTGTTCATCCAGTGTTCCGCTACGGCTGATTTTTCCTTTTGTTTTAGTCTGCAATGCCTCTTGTGTTCTTGCAATCTTGTGGTAACCATTCTTTTTGTTGTGCCGATATACACTTCTCCACAACTGCAAGGGATGCGATATATTATACCGGCAGTACTTAACGGATCTCTTGTATCTTTGGCTGGGCGCAGTATATTGCTGATTTTTTGTGTGGCTTGTAGGTTGTAGATATGTTATATTTATTTAATATTCGACCAATTCTCTCCGTTATTGTCTTGATATATGGTAGGTACACCTTACCCTTAGCCTCCTCCTTGTTCCCGTTTTCGGATTTGTATTTATTGGGATTTATGGCTCGGCGAAAATCTGTTTTGCTGTATCCATTGGATTGAAACGCTGCTTGGAGATGATTAATTTCTTCTTGTAGATACTGTGGTTCCGAAATCCTTTTGGCTCGTTCCACCAGGGTTTTAATTATTCCGCGTTTTTTGTCTTGGATGATGGTTGGACTGCTTATGTAGGTATCTGTCTGTGTGAGTCTTTTTCCTGTATACCTTGTGTCCAAGTGTCATGTCTTGGTTTCGAATTACTAAAACATCCAAAAACGGTAGACTGTTGTTCTCTTCTCTTTCCAGGGTGAAACCCTGGTTCACCCTGGAAAGAGAAGAGAACAACAGTCTACCGTTTTTGGATGTTTTAGTAATTCGAAACCAAGACATGACACTTGGACACAAGGTATACAGGAAAAAGACTCACACAGACAGATACCTACATAAGCAGTCCAACCATCATCCAAGACAAAAACGCGGAATAATTAAAACCCTGGTGGAACGAGCCAAAAGGATTTCGGAACCACAGTATCTACAAGAAGAAATTAATCATCTCCAAGCAGCGTTTCAATCCAATGGATACAGCAAAACAGATTTTCGCCGAGCCATAAATCCCAATAAATACAAATCCGAAAACGGGAACAAGGAGGAGGCTAAGGGTAAGGTGTACCTACCATATATCAAGACAATAACGGAGAGAATTGGTCGAATATTAAATAAATATAACATATCTACAACCTACAAGCCACACAAAAAATCAGCAATATACTGCGCCCAGCCAAAGATACAAGAGATCCGTTAAGTACTGCCGGTATAATATATCGCATCCCTTGCAGTTGTGGAGAAGTGTATATCGGCACAACAAAAAGAATGGTTACCACAAGATTGCAAGAACACAAGAGGCATTGCAGACTAAAACAAAAGGAAAAATCAGCCGTAGCGGAACACTGGATGAACAACCAAGAACATATAATAAGATTCGAAGAAACACAGGTATTGTCCCAAACATCACATTATTACACCAGACTGTACAGAGAAGCCATTGAAATATATAAACACAAAAATTCCTTTAACAAAAAGAAGAAACCATGAAGATAAACAAAATCTGGATCCCGGCATTGCACAATACGACAACGAAGCCTATGACTTCTGCTAGCGACAGCCTGGACAAAACAGCACGCAACACGGACCGCGCAGAAAACCGCCTCTCCACCAGGGGCGTGCCTATAAATAGGGAGGGAGTTTCCAACGACCAGCCAGTCTGCAGCCGACTGTTGAGGAGTTCACAGAGAGCACGCAGTATCTCCTGAAGATGTCTACCGCAGCAGTAGACGAAACGTCGAGTAGAAGAACGACTTGACCACGGCCTATATGCCCGGAAGACGAACCTAATAGGGATCAATAAAATAACTATTTTATATAAAATAGCTATAATAAATAAAAATATTGCACTGATAATTGCTTTTGTACATTATTGAGTAAATTTTGAGAAATATAAGGTGAAGCGAACAATGAAGATTTCAAACTCTTAATTGAATATTTAAATGACACATCTTTAATTTGAATCGTTAAAGACTAATCTTTAAGGCTTTGAAATGACCTTCTGAAATGTATATATTTGATCAATAGTAAAGCAGAATTTAGTTACATGATATTATGATTTCTTGAATTTAAATTTCTGGTACTTTGAGTTTGAATAAAATACAAATCGGGTGGCTGTTGATGGGTTTTATTTCAATTTTCGGAGTTTTCCATCTCCGATGTCAGTTGCTTCCACTACAGCTCTAGAGCCTGACCCACCCTGCTGGTTTTGGTTTGCTCTGGGTATTTTATTTCCCCTGTACCCACAAAAATTGGCGAGCATGACTCTGTCCACCACTAATGGGGGACCAGCAACCCCTCACTGGATATGATGGGAGAAAGACACCTGGAATACCAAACAAGAGATGGAGGGACTCTTAATTATGGATGGAACAGGTCATGAACCTAAAAGAAAGGGAAATATAATTTAAAATATGGCAATTCATCAGTTCCTCACAATTGTTCGTGGAGGATGAACATATCTCGTGTTACTATAAAAAGTTCGTTACATATGAATTCCCAGTATCGGTAGAAACGTAATATATATTGTGCGAAAAAATAACCGGGATACTGAACAATTAGATATTTCGATGTATCCACACATAAAACGTTTCGTTATTACAAAGATCGTTAGTGCGGAATAATGTAATAGTTCCGCAAATAGAACAATCTCATTGGAAAAGTTTATTGTCGCAAGAAGGCAAATAAATGGAAATGTAAAGATCCTTCAGAACTTGTGTGTTTTCAGTTTAAACACTTCTTTAAAATTATATTTTCGCCTCCCATAAGAGAATCCATATTTAACCTAGAGCTTATCGAATCCGGTATTTCTAACCCTGTATAGGACCAGACTTCTAAAAGGTCATAGTAACAAACAGGATATGAACTAGCAACCCACACCTCATACTTTAATCGGGTATTTATTTTGCTTTAACTGTTATGACGGGATTACGATCAACGTTCGTTGGCGCAGCGTTGCGTTTAAGTTCGTTCATGTTTATCAAATACACCTTCCACGTTCCATAGGTACGACGCATGATGGCGTTTGTTGTAAATTGGCAAGATCAGGCTTCAACAAACGAAAAAGTAACGTCATATTGTTCAAATCACGTGGTATCGACTGCTCCCGCATTTAATTTGTTTCTAGTTGTTGACTTCATTGGAGCCAATAAAGTACAATATCCTGATATTTTAATTATATCAGTATGAGAGATGATGTGCTTTTCAAGTTTGTGCGATCGTACGAATTTATATACAAAAAAAATTAAGGGAAAAAAGGGAGCTATTTGGAAATGAATAGGGTACATTTTAAGTATTGCTATAATATGTATATTTACCACATTTCGCCTTAACATGACTCTGAACGTTGATTATGATACACCTACTCAAGTTGTTCGTTCTAGCTTGCTTTCTGAACGCAACGTAACTTGGACGAACGTTCATCGTAATCCCGTCATTAGCATTTTAAATTTCCAACGAATATATGGTTTGTAATATTAAACATCTGTGGTTAAATTGCATTATAGAATATTTAAAAAATATAGATTAATAACAGTCCTTCTTTTGAGATATTATTAAACTTTTAAAGTCTTAGCCATTAGGAACAAATATGGAAGTCATATGATGTAATGAAATTCTCAGTTTTAAAATACTCGTATGAAATATTTGAGTCTGTTCGGAATTGTTGTTTTAGAAAGACATGTTTACCAAGTTGGTGTGAGATATTAAGTAATGTTTAGTAGCTTTCCGCCATGGTAGTAGAGTTCAACACAAATAGAGAGAATCTTGCTCTAAATGTAGTGAAGACGGTTGATAAATATAATTAAACTTAAATAAATAAGTTCAACTTACTTAGAAACAGTGAGAAAATAAATGCGTGACAGCTGGGGATATTTTAACCTTTAGTACTTGGTCAGATATAGACATTGCTTGAACATAGGCAAATAAAATAAGCCCAAATTATATATATATATATATATATATATATATATATATATACGGGTGTTAATGAATAACACCGACAAACTTTCAGGTATTGTAGAGGAGAGTTAGACGAACAATCTGAGATAAGGAACTTGGGGTGTGTGAAGCCAAATTTTGAAGTTATATGACTTTTTTTAAACTGGACGTTCGTACGCATTATTTAACAACGAAGCAAACTATGAATATGGTTTATCTTCGGAATACTTCACTGCTGCTGCTATAGTACGATAACCCAGTTTTAATTACACATATAACAGCATTTTCAAAATTGTGAGTCATGAAGTTATGGAAATTTCGTCTTTCGGCAAGAGCCAGTGCGCCACTGACAGTCTGTATTTCGTCCCCTCTCATGCAATCGTATGTATTAGATGTCTGATAGTTCACACGTCGTTCGCAACAATAGCTTAGTGGGTAGCATGTTTATCATGGAATGTTGTAAAGCCGGGTTCAAATCTCTCTTTTTGGTGTTTGTATTTTTATTTCCTTTTTTATTTTTATTCAGAGGAGGATATTGCTTTTGTAGTTACTTAATTGACCTTACGATATTCTGTTTAAGCATTAGTATTTGTTTTTAATCAAAGTAGTTGCGTGATTTGTTTACATGAAAATCACAGGTATTTTTTTACATACCCTACATTTATACCAACTGCTTATGCGCTTGCCCATGATACTAACGACTGATACAAGTATGTTTCACTACTGCTTTGAAACTTGTAAGAGCAACATTAACATGCGCGTTATGGCTTATGTGTATGCATTCAATGAATTAGCAGATATGCATTATGTTTATGGCGAGGCAAGAGTAAATGCGCATGTAGCTGCACAAATGTACAGAGAAAGATATCCTGGCCGACAACATCCTCATCATTCAACTTTCCATACCATCCACCGACGTTTATGGGAAACTGGAACCCTGGTGGTGTACAAACCGGATTCTGGCGCATGACGAACTCGTCTTATCCTGAATTTTGAAGAAGAGATGCTCATACCACATCAGCGTGTGGCAGGTCTTGCAGAAAAAGGACTCGACCCGTTCAACAATTTGAAGGTACAGTGCTTGACACCGTTAGACTTCGGACCTCGCGTGCAATTTTGTAACTGAGTCTCTGAGCGGCGGGTTCAATAGCCCGATTTCTTTTCAAAAGTGTTTTTCACCGACGAGACTTATTTTACATGAGAAGGGGTTGTTCTAAATCAGAGGAATAGCCATATTTGAGAACATGAACATCCATTTGCCATTGTAGAGAGAGGCTACCAACAAATGTTCGCCATTAACATATGGGCTGGTATAATTTAAAATTACATCACTAGTCCCTATTTTCTGCCCTCACGGTTAAATGGTCATCTGTACAGACAGTGTTTGATACACGTGCTTCCTGTGTTCCTGGAAGAAGTTCATCTTGATATCCGACGTCATATGTGGATCCAGCACAACGGAGCACCTTCTCACTTTGACAGGAATGCAAGGAACCATCTGGATAATGTCTTCTCTGGACGATGAATTGGATGCAGCGGTCCTGTAGCGTGGCCTCCACGTTCACCTGATTTCACTCCTCCAGATTTCTTCCTATGCAGACACCTTAAGAGCCTCATCTATCAGACTCCAGTCGACTCAGATGAGGAGTTACTGGCGAAAATTTTGGCTGCCTGTGACGAAATCAGAAATACTCCAGGAATCTTTGAAGGAGTGCGAGCATCGTTTCTGCGCAGATGCAATTTGTGCTTACTCCGTCAAGGGCAACATCGTCAATAGTACCTATGATCCTCTTTTTGAAGCAAACATGAATAAAATATTTTAATTTTCTGTATGCTTAAAGCATGCCTCACTGTAATATAATATAACAAGTTGGTTTTAATTTATTATTATTATTATTATTATTATTATTATTATTATTATTATTATTATTATTATTATTATTATTATTATTGTTATTCCTGAACATTAACATCTTTACTTTACAATAAAATACGAATACGAATTTGATTTCCTTTACTATTTGTCCACTGGCAAGTCAAACAATAGTGAACCTTAATTTAATTATTAATTGATTTATTAATTTTGTTATGCCTTTCCTTCATATTTTGTACTACGTTTCGCGTCATAAGACTTGATGCTACATTCATACAGTATTATTTTAACCTGCAGTAATGGTTGCATAAATATCCTTATTACTCGTATTTCGACCGTCTGAACAATGCGATTTTCACTTACGAATACTTATTGTAGTTACCTAGTGTGCTGTACAGTATTCTTTCTTTTACACTAGTGCAGAATATTGTCATTTATTACTTTCCTGCATCATACTAAAATAAATTATACAGTATTTTGTACTAAATTTCCAAACATCGTACACAGGAAATAAATAATATAAAAAATAAAAATAAGAAATTAGCATGTCTGAGGTTTAAACCTTGAATATGACATTCTTAACGAACGACATTTTATACCTTGCACATTGGCACTGAGCTAAATGGTCTCAGGAAGTCAACCCGCAAAAGAAGGCTGCACCATGTAACAGCTTGTCAACGAAATCTTCGAGATATTTTCAGTGGCTTACTGACTTCTAACATATATATTATTATAACTTGTAAACTTGAACTTCTAGACTACAAGTTGCATATCTCAAATTGTTTATCTAAGACACCTCTACAATACCTGAAAGTTTGTCGGTGTTATTCGTTAACACCCTGCATATATATATATATATATATATATATATATATATACACTATTTTTAGGCATTAAAGAGATGACCAATGATTAGACCGAGCGGATAGATCAAAACGATTCGCGTCATATATAATTAATTTGTTTTTATTTTATATATTATGTAACAGATTGTATTGTGTTGATATTTGGTTCTCAAAAATGTGAAAATATTTTAACACTAATATAAATAATATATATATATATATATATATATATACTATTTTTTGAACAGAAATGAATAGAATATTACTAGGAAATTAGAATTGTTTTATGTAGAATAACTACTTAAAGGGTGCGGGAATAATATTAACGGCTTTTTATTCCATAGATTCTATTGAATATTTGGAAAGTTACCATTGCAAGTCCCGCGCCGTAGCCGAGCGGTTAAGGTAGAAAGCCTTGGCGCAGAGCTACGGGACTTGCGCTGGTTCGAGTCTCCATGGGGGAAGAAATTTTCTCATGGTATTTCGACCAGTATGGGACCGGTGCCCACCCAGCATCGTGAGACAATTGGGTAGCTACAATAAGTAGCGGCTCCAGGTTGAGGAACCAGTTATAACGGCTGGGGGACTCGACATGCTAACCACATGTCACCCCTACACTGGCTGTTGATCATCTACCTCTGTGATTGACACATGTGGATGTGAAGGACCAGCAGCCGGCTGGTAAAAGGGCAACCGCTGAAACGTGGAAAGGCCCTCAATCGGAACCATTGCAAACATGCTATATGTTTTATTAAAGAGTTTCATTTCTACAATTATTGTGCAACACTTCCTCGTGATCTTCCTTTCAATAGAGATCAGCTATACCCTGAGTGAACATTAAGTGAACCCTGAACCTACCTCGTAAGGTCAAATCGACGAGACCTACTACTTTAACTCCATTATATAGTGACACGTTCAGGGGAACATATTCCATTTCAACATTTATAAAATGGGTTTCCAAGTTTGGTGCTGATATTTTACCAGTATATTTCCTTATGCTAAAATATTGTCTAAGGATCAAAAGAAGACGGACCGGGAAATAATCTTAGTTTTCCTAACTGCATATATTAGTATATAATATTATGTTCCGCTTGTATTACTTTACTATTGATTATTCCAAATGATCTATGGACAGATGTTGTGTGTAGGAAAAAGAGTATAAATCACAATGTGGCCATAATGAGATAATTCCACTGCTTCAGAGCTGGAAGTGTTTTATCATTTTTCTTACGAGGGTGCTGTCAACAATTACATACCGAAATCTATATTGAAATTTCTCATAGAGAAGCCTTGTGATATAACAAGACCGTGTCCAGAAAACAATCTGTCACTTTTAACACTATACTAATAAAATTCAATGTATAAAACCATTGAGGTGGATAGTTATAAAATAAAATAAGTTACAATACCTTCTTAGATCAGAGCCGTCGTCCTCAACTTATAAAATATGTATGCTTTTTTTGTCTGAAGATCTTTCAGAATCTCCATTCCATCTTCAGCACGTCTTTCTTCGCTACATTACTTGATGTTCTCGGTGCTGGTCCTAGTGTCGTGACTTACGACAACACTACAGTAGGGCCAGCACCGAGAGCATTAAGTAATATAGCGAAGAAAGATCTGCTGAAGATGGAATGGAGATTCTGAAAGACATTTAGGAAAAAAAAGGCATACATATTTTATAAGTTGAGGACGACGGCTCTGACGTAAGAAGGTACATTTCAACTTATCTTATTTTATCACTTTTAACACCAAATCCAGCGCAAAATACCTCATTAAAGCTACAAGGAAATAATAAAATTCCTGACCTGGTCGATTGGATAACCCTGATAACGTGGCGTACACAGAGTTCCGCCTCAGTCAACTGCGCTCTAACTTAAGCAAGGACATGCATATGATTTGCAGTTGAATGCGGGAGGGAGACTATTTAACTCATGTCGCAAATGGTAGTCAATGACCAATCACGTTGCAATGAATTCTGTATTACACCAATGACAGTCGTGTTTCACCTCGCTCTTTATCGATTTCTCTTTATCAGCTCCTGCTTTTGTGATAAAGAAAGGTCTTCTTTATTTAATATTCTGAACAGGTTAGACCATTATTTTTCTCCAACAAATACATTGAATATAGCAAACAATGAATAGATTCAGTGATTTTACTGAGTTGTTTATTCAAAATATAAATGATTAACCTATAATGTTGATTATAATAGTTTGATGTGTTTCATTATTTCTCCACTAGTGTGCATTCTTACAATATTGCGATCCTATTTGGCAATAAATAATATGATCGAGTTGCAGTGAATATACATAACCTCATGTTTCTAATTTGTTTTTAAACATCGCCGTTTACATTAAATATATAAATATTTTAAAACACTGGTAACTATATTCAAATAAATATTCTTTAGTAAAGAGTTTAATTTTATTACTTAAATAGTCCTAACAAATGCCACTCTTGATTTCCAAATTCTCTAGATAAATTCACTCCTCACTTCGTGAGTCGTGAATTTATCGATGATTTGGAAATCATTCGTGGCATTACTTATTATAATATTTCGGGCACGGTGTTGGTACATCACAAGGCTTCTCTAGGAGAAATTTCACGGTAAGTTTTGGTCTGCAATGGTTGACAGTTCCCTTGTTCGTACAGTAATAGAAGTCTACATTGAAGCACATCCATAGTACAAAAAACAATTTCCCATAAATTTTACCGAAGTTAATCAATGCGAGGTCTATTCTGTAATGCGTAGTCTTTTCCCACTGCAGTCTAGAATTATACCACTATAGCTGAACAATAATCTTTACTGCCTTTCTTAAACACATTACTAATTTAACTGTCTTAAAAGGTTTTGATAGCTCATCTCCATGCTTTATTATATCCATCCATAGTAATTCTGCCCGAAGGCAGGTCCTTCACTGCAATCATAGCATTTTTATGCTATGCTTGCAGCTTTACTAGGGAATTGTGTAGGTGTGGTAGCTTCCCGTTGCTTTCCACACCGGTGAAGGATGATGGTGATGATGATAATGATAAGGATGATGATGATGATGAAGATGATGGCCATATGATTTCGGGGACCGTTTGGGCCTTAACGTTTTCCTGACATTTGTCTTACAGGTGAGGAAAAACCCCGATAAAAACCTAACCCAGAAAAACTGCCCCGACCGAGGATCGAACCCGGACCCGGTGCGTGACAAGAGACCACAGACCACAGACCACAGACCACAGACCACAGACCTCGAGACCACAGCGGTGGACGCTTTATTATATATATATATATATATATAAATAATAAATTTATAATAATAATAATGATAATAATAATAATAATAATAATAATGATAATAATATAGTTATTTACCTAATGGAGTTACGACGTAAGGGTTAAATTATACAGATACATACAAATTATCAATTATCTAATATTAAATTAATAATTGAAAATGGATACTCACTATGAAAATTATAAGAAAGGTACAAAATATATTAAGTAATAAATAAACTTATAACATTGATTAAATTAATTGTTGGTTTGAAAATGAAAGTGAAAATTTAGAAGAATAATAAAACGATACCAATGACTTGGTTATGTTATTATACTGTATTATGAAATATTCAGTTACCTTGAACTATTTTTGAATCAGGCTGTTCTTTTTATAAGAGATGGGGGAATTATAGAGGCGGGTAGACAGAATAGGGAATGGTGAAAAATACAAGATTTTCAATAAAGATGTTAAACTAGAGTTAAGTTGTCTCTCGATCGTGTGTTCATGTTGCGATGGGAAGGCAGTGACTGGAATGAAATAGGAAAGTAAAGTAATAGAGGTGGACAAAGTTGGTATAAGATGCACAGGAAATATATCTTTCGCCTGTCTTTCAATTGGAGTCACAACTAAATTTCAAAGTTATCTGATTTACGTATATTGCATGCGATATAACGTGCAGAAGCGTTTTGATTTCGTTGCAGTCTTTGTCTTAATTTAATGCTCATGTCGGTTAAGACTAAGTCATGACTATCCAGAATGGGATCCCACATTCGAATTCTTGCAGTTCCGGAGCGGCATTGTAGGTGGGCCACACTGGGATTTTGCTGATTTTTTCTCGGGGTTCTCCATTTTCCCGAATTTCATTCCATGAATACCAACACTTCTCTTCCCTCCCTCGTCATGTCATTTCACCTTCATTCATTCATTTTATATCATCTCATGTTAGGTAGGAAATTGTCTCGTTTAGCAAACCTGAGGTGATTAAAATATGTAATTGTATTGATATAATGGGGCGCAAACTCGTGTATTTCCTCATGTCTTCGAGCTTGAGTATGTCAACTTGTGGCAGAATAGGGCCAAAGAAAATGTGGTAACCCCTGCTCGAGATCCTGGGCCTAGCCTCATTAAAATGGGTATACGAATCATGTCTGGATTCTTAATATGTATCGAAACCATGAATATCATAACAGATTACATAACACTTTTAAGTAAATTACATTTCACAGATTAGAAAAGGACAAAAGATATTTCAGTTCATAGTGATAAGACAGGTTTTTCCTCCCAGTTCAAAATAGAATAGAATAAAGCCACAGTAATCGAAATGAGACATAACTAAAGTTGAGAAATCACATCTTGCAATGAAGATGAAAGGAAGAATTTTAAGCGCTTCAGGAAATGAAAGATATATGTTTATATGTTTTTCTTACAGGAACCTGCCAACTGAGATTTTAGTCAAATTAGACAACGGTATTTTTCACTGTGGATTTAAATGGAATTTCAGTTACATTTAAATTTAAAGGAATGTATTGGAAAGAATTAGTAATAATAGGTACATATGCCCCAACAAACGATGCATCACAAGTAATAAAGGAACAATACATTGAAAATTTTACTGGATTGGTAGAAAAGATTTCTCAAAAGAAGGAATTAATAATTATGGGAGATTTGAATAGCAGAATTGGAAAGGGGACAGGTGACATAGTTGGTCCATATGGAGAAGATATTGAGAATGAAAATTGACAACGTTCAAAAGAAGAATGCAAAGTGAATGGCTTAATTATTATGAATTCTATGTTTAAACATCCATAGATATACGTGGGAACAACGCACTAAAGGTCTAAGATCGATAATTGATTATGTAATGGTATAGTGAGGAAACGGTCAAAATATTATAGTTCAAGATGTTAGAGTGAATCGAGGACCCGAATGTGGAACGGATCATTATATGCTGTCAACTAGAATAGTATGGCCTATAAACAGGCAAAAGGTAAATAAAGATAAAAATATAGAAATAGAAAATGAATTAGAAAAATATAGATATAATCTACATTTACTACAAGATGAGAGTATTAAAAATCTATATGCCCAACGCCTCACCGAAAAATTAAAATTTGATGAAGATTGGAACTCTTTTTGTTTTCTGTCACTGCTGAAATGTCTACATTGTTCTGAAATAATTCTCCTGCTACTTAATTAATTTTGTTTCTTATTCCTCTTACATTCCATGTGTCTATATTCAATGTCCGTTTTCGTTGATTTTGTCTTTCGTACTTTTTTCTGTCCGGCGTTGATTGATTTGGTCTTTTGCATTTTATGTTTTTTTTAATGTGTGGGGAGCTGGCCCACAGCATAAACCCCCAACCAGGAGGACCAGGAAAATTTCTGTCTGGGCTTTCCTCCCATAACCTTTGAAGATCCCTCTTCACCGCAAGGCAGCGTTTCTCTATTTCCCTTAGAGACAGGGTTGCCTCTTCCGCCAGATCGCCGTGATGAAGGACTCCTTCTGCGCCGACTCTGCCGTTGAGGGCAGAAGCAATTATATGAATGGCATCCGAACAGAAAGAAGAAAAGAGGGAGACCAAAGTTAACATGGAAGGAAAACATGAAGACAGTAATGCAAGCCAGAGGGCTAAGCATCGATGATGCCCAAGATCGTAGGCTTTGGAGGTTTGGCACGGGAAGACGGCAGCAGCTGTAAAAACCCAAAGATAGGTAAATAGAAGATTGGAACTCTGTCATTATTTATGAACATTTGAAACAAATATATACGTACATGAAGCAGCAAGAGATGCACTTGGTCTGGAAAATGATAAACACCATAAAACACATTGGATGAATAAGGAAATACTTGATATCGTAACAGAAAAGAAAAATGCATATAAAATATATTTAAGTTCCAAGAGAGATGAAGATTATCAAAGTTATAACATACTTAAAAGAAAGGTTAAAGTAGAAGCCAGGAAGCATAAAAAATAAATGTGGAATAGATTAGATTAGATTAGATTTACTTAGTCTGGGGGAGTTAGGCGATGTGGCCTTCTCTTCCACTCACCAGGACAAACATATGTTACATCAGAATATAACAATCTCAATTAACCCTAATATTTAATACTAAACAAAAATTTGATCTAAAAGATAATATCTATGATATTAAGATCTATAATGCAACCAGTTAATGTTAATTAAAAATAAGACTAAAACTAATAATAAAATGTATACAACCAAGACATATTAAATTGTCCCTGTGTAATGTATATAAAGAAACAGAGAAAAATAATGAGATAAAAAAACTAATTTTACGATTATACAATATTTAAAACAAAGCAAAAGAAAATATTTGGTAATATTTATATTATTTTCATAAATAATTAAATTTATTAATTGTTAAAAGAATACTATCAGTGAGATGTATAAGTTAGTTTCTTATTAAATAATTCTTTAGTTTGTTTTTGAAGGATGTTATAGTTTGACAATCTCTGACATAGGGCGGAAGGGAATTCCATGTTTTGGTAAGTGAGACCATAAAATATAATGAATAATATACAATGTGTTGAGGAGATTATAAAGGACAATTTGCTGATGCGATCGAGTGTCAAGATTGTGTGTCGGATAGTCTGATGAAGCGGCGTGATAAATAATTAGGCGATGATGTGTGAAGTATTTTTTAGAGAAGGGATAGGGAATGAACAGTTCTACTATCTCTTAGACGAAGCCACGGTAATTGTGTCAGGGATGGTGTAACATGGTCAGATTTGCGAATACCACAAATAAAACGCGCGCAAGAATTATGAACACGTTGAAGTCTTGAGTTAAAATAAAATTTAAGTCTGTAAAAATAGTGTCACAATAATCAAATTGGGGCATTGCAAGTGTTTCTACTAACATTTTCCTAAGAGCGAATGACAGACAATTTCTTACGCGATTTAAATAATGCATTATTGAGAAGACTGTTCTGCATGTATGGTTCATTTCTGTATTCCAATTTAAGTTGTCAATAAATACTCCTAGAATTTTTACTGTCTCACTATAAGGAATTTGAACTCCATTTAGTGACACATGCTAGACTGTGTTTAGGTTAATTGTAGATAATAGTCTCTGGTGACCCATAATGATTGATTGTGACTTTCTAGGATTTAATTGCAGTCGATATTTAACTGTCCAAGTCATTAGTGAGTCACGATCCTCGTTAATTTTGGCAACAGCGTCATTTAGAGAATATTTGTCTGTGTGGATGTAGATTTGCATGTAGTCTGCAAATAATTTATGTTTGCAATGCTTTAGGGAGTTAGATATGCATTTATGTAGATTGAAAAATGCAAAGATCCAAGCACTGAACCCTGTGAAACCTCAACTTTACAGAAGGGCCAAGAAGAACATAATGCATGATATCCTACAACATATTACAGGCGCTCATGAAGGTAGGAATTGAACCATTGCATGAAACTATCAGAGACTAAGATATTTTTAAGTTTATGCAACAATAAGTCCAAGTCTACCGTGTTGAATGCTTTACTGAAGTCCAGTAATGTAAGAATTCTAAGTTTTCGATTATCAGCAGCTTCGCGTTTGTCTTCACAAATATTTAGTAGAGCAGTATTTGTATTGTGTCCTGCCCTGAAGCCTGACTGAAATTGATCTAGAAGGTTGTATTCATTTAGGTAGTCAGTCAGTTGTTTATGAGCTAATCGTTCCAGAGCTTTTGAAAGGGTAGGTAAAATGCTAATGGGTCGAAAGTCGTTCGGAGTTGATGGCGTTTTAACTTTAGGCAGTACGAGGGCTTGTTTCCACAATGAGGGATATGTAGAAGTTTGTAGTGAGGAGTTAAAAATATGAGTTATAGTAGGTAGTATACGCGTCGATTATTTTATTCAGTAAAGTAATATTTATACGGTCAGTTCCTTCTGCTTTGGTTTTTATTCGCATGATGGCTTTTTGTACGTCGTAATCTGTAACATATGAGAAGTAGAAATGTTCTCTGTCGGGTTAATTTGTCAGTGATAATTCATTTAATGTTTGTTCTTTATCCTTTGGAGTAGTAGTTATGCCTGTGAAGTGATTATTGTGTGTGTACAGGGAAACGTGTAGTTTGTCTACCTGAGTGTCTTTTCTCCCAATTCGCATTCTATTCACGTTTTTTTTTTTTTCAGATTTGTGAATTATTGGTACCTGCTAGGTTGTATAAATGTCTAAATTTGGAGCCTCTTATAGCTTGGTTTGTCTTGTTACGTAACTGTTTATATTGATTGAGTTTTGTGTCTGTTTTTTCGAGTCCATATTTCTTATGTGTTGCGTCTCTATCAGCCATCATTTTATGAGTTGAAAGAGTCATCCAGGGTGCAGGGCGTCGTTTCACGAGTTTAATTTTTAGTGGGGCGTGTCTGTTGTATAATTGTAGTATAAAGTCATTTAGTACCTCAACTTTTTCATCTACAGAATGCAGCGTCTATATTGAGTGCCACGGCATCTGCATAGCTTCTACAATTAGGGCTGCATTATGTATATTTTTTAAGTCACTACACGTAATAGTCTTTCGAGTCGGTTTAGGGCACTGCAGAGAATATGCTAAGAATATAATATCATGTGCTGATATTCCCGCGGCTGGCAGTTGCCCGTGAGTAAGTACTCTGTCTGGATTATTACTTGCAATTAAGTCAAGTAACGTCTCAGAGAAATGAGTGTGATGTGTAGACTCTAGGGGTAGGAGAGTCATATCACAAGCCTGGAACGTAGTCATCAGTTGTTGTGTATGTCTGTTATCAGTGCCTAGTATATTTATATTAAAGTCGCCCATAACGATAACGTGTTCATATTGTATTCGCGCCGTTTGTAAAGTGGATTCTATTTCAGCTATAGCTTTTATTTTAGGAGGTTGGTATCCTACACAGATAATACTTTTTTGAAACAGACAAATTTTTCTATGAACATAATTTCAGCTGATGGTTCGTTATTAGATAAATACACAATTTTACGAGTAAGGTCCGTTCTTACCAAGGCTCCAATACCGCCCCCGCGACTTTAAACACGATCATGTCTAAGAAGAGTATAACCATCCATGTTAATTAAAGAAGAGGCGATGGTGGGATTTAGCCACGTTTCAGATATAAGAATAGCATGGATATACAAAGGGAACAAAACTGTTCTGATTTCATCTATATGTGCAGTTATACGTTGAGCATTGAAATGGAGTAACTGCAAGGAAATAGGGTATGGGAATAAAGCTGTTTCTAAAACATCCCTTGAAGTAGTGGGGACAAGAAGAGGTGTGGCAAGGCTATTGTCCTGTAGCCTGTCAAAGACTGTCAAAAGAAAATCATTATTTAAAAGAAAAATTGTCGTAAAATAATTCAACAAAATTACAAACTAAACTTGGTATCGTGTCACTAAGAATATCTTAATTATACGCTTTATATTGACTTGACCTGTATCTATGTAACTGAATTTTTTAACGCGATTTTCGCCCACTTAAAATCATTGGATCGACTTGAAACTTTGTATGCTTGTAAAAGACCCGTGACACTACAATATGTTCATATTTTGTTTCTAAAAGTATGGCTGGAATCATCAGAAAATAAAAAAAGTGTCTTTGTAGCTATGTAATGCAATTTTTGAACACGATTTTCACCCATTTAGAAACATTAGGTCGACTTGAAACTTTGTGTACTTGTAAAGGATCCGTGACAATGTAACAATTTCATATTTGTTTCTAAAATCCTGGACAGAATCATCAGGAAATAAAAAAAATAAAACTGGTATAATAGGCTGCGGACTTTTCGACTTTTTAATCAATCGTTGTAACAGCTCAAATGGTAGAGCGGTAAACTCTAATGGTATATAATTTCAGTAATCCATAGGTCGCTGGTTCAAATCCGGCTAGGAGGTTTTTTTAGAAGAGTATTACTTTTAGCTCATACTACAATAGTAGCCTATGGAATTTAAAGATATTTACATTTTTATCTTATTCTGTAAAATATTAAAACTCTAAAATAAAAAATAAATAATAGTTTTAAAAAACTAAACAAAACACGCTTTAGAAAACCAAACTAAAAAATTGAAAAATAATTTTAATATCCAACACACTTGGGATAAATAATTTTACCATCAAAAGCGTGGGGTGCTTTTTACGATTTTTATGTTTTCTTTTTAGAGACTTTACTTTTACCAATATCTGTTTATTATCAAATATATTAATTGGTAAACAGCACCCCACGCTTTCGATGGTCAAATTATTTATCCCAAGCGTGTTGGATATTAAAATTATTTTTCAATTTTTTAGTTTGGTTTTCTAATGAAGCGTGTTTTTTAGTTTTTTAAAACTATTATTTATTTTATATACTATTAATAAAGTGTTAAAAGTGATAACTATCGGTTATTCACTGGCCGTGTTCGCACAAATTATATTCTAAGGCCCGGAAAATGATACGTTTGTTGTATCCTACTTTAACATGGATTGCACCATCAATTGTCCACTTATTCGTTACACTTAATTTGGAGATGCATTCTTTTAATAGTTTATACCTCATTTGAGTTACGTCTTCCCTTATTGCAACACCACTGCCTTTCAGTTGTTTTTTGTTCTAGAAAACCTCTCTCCTTTTCCTATAACTTACGAATTTGACGATATCCGGCCGTGCCCGGTCAATATCACATGTTTCTTATTTAACACCTATTTTAGTCGCCACATTAATAACTATTTTGTACGTTCCTCAGCGTCCTTCTCAGGGATGATTAAGATACGTAAACATTGGCGGCGTTAGTACTGTTCAAGTGAATCAGTTTTTTTGCACAACAGTTGTTCCAGGTTTATTATTTTAGCGTCTTTCCTGTAATGACAACTCCAACTGTCTAATGCCCTCAGTGTTCCGATCTATGGTTGCTTTCAAATCATTTACTATCGCTTCATGCACTGAGTCCTTTAGCAGCTGCAACATGGCAGGGTTCCTCAAACATTACTGCATCACACGCTTTCTCACTTCTTTATTCTCGTCGGAATCCTTTGTTTTGCGTGGCGCCATTATATACAGAATAAATGTACACACAAATTAATTAAAAATATTCGATACTACCTGTGAAACACAAAAAATCACCTGCTAAAAACTGTGCAAAAACACGAGCGACCAGTATATTCACTACTCACTGTCCGCAGTAGGGTATGTGGAGAAATCGAACATACAGTAGGCTATTCAAAGTCAGCCCAAGCATAGAGGACAATTACAAACATGCGAAATGACAATATGACAAAGAGTTTTAATTTAGTACGAATGAAAAATTATCAGAAATATTTTAAAAGCTTTTAACAGAAACTAGGAGAGAATTTATAGACCATGCTACACTGGATAATGGAAAGGGTGACTTAATAGAACCTATAACAGAAGAGGAGGTAAGAAACGTGTTGAGAACAGCAAAAAATGGAAAAGCGGCAGGTCCAGGATGAATAACCATGAAACTAATTAAATATGGTGGTTCAGGAATTATAAGCATTTTAACTAGACTTTTTAACCAAGTGATAGAAGGAGATCCTATTCCAGATGAGTGGAAGTTATCGTATATTAGTGCAATATACAAAAATAAAGAGAATAGAAGAGATCTAGCAAACTATAGAAGGATCAGTGTTATGGCAGCAATTAGTAGAATGTTAAATACAATTATTAAAATTAGATTGGAGGAACTAATACAAAATAAAATCAGAAAAACAAACGGTTTCACAGCAGGTAAATCATGCCTTGATAATATATTTGTGATTAGGCAGATTACAGAAAAGATGCTCACTAAATGAAAAGAAGTTCATATGACATTTATAGACCTGGAAAAGGCATATGGCTGCGTACCCATCAACAAAATTTGGGTGGCAATGGAGAAGTTTGGAATACCTAAATCTCTTGTACATTTTATAAAAAGAATGTATGATTGTAAAGGAAGTATTAAGGTTGGAAATAGAGTATCCTCAGAATTTGAATATTACAAAAGAATTAAGACAAGGATGCGGGATGTCACCAACATTGTTGAAGATATATTTTTTAGAAGATGTATTAATGAAATGGAATAAGTTAGGTAGGGATTCGAATACATGAATCAACATTAATGGCCATTTACTGCACAATTTATTATTCGCTGATGACCAGATTATAATAAGACCAGATAAAGAAGATATAGAATATATGATCAGAAAGTTGGTCGATGCATTTGAGCTAGGTGGACTGAAGATAAATTATATTAAAACAGAATATATGGTAATCGGAGGAAATTCGAAAGACCTACTAATAAATAATATGATAATTAAATGTGTTGAAGAATATAAATATCTTGGATCTATAATAGATAAATCTGGTACTTGTGAAAAAGATATTATCAACAGAGTAAATTGTGCAAGGAAGACGATTAGATCCCTGAATGGTCTTTTATGGAATAGAAATTTGACCAGAAAAACAAAAAAAGAGATTATACAGACAATAATAGAAATTATACTTACATATGGATCAGAAAGCTGGACAATAAATGAAAGGATGCAGAAAAGAACCTTGGCGACAGAAATGGATGAATTACGGAGAAGTATGAGAATATCCAGGCTACAACATATTCGAAATACATATATCAGACAGGAAATGGATGCACAAGAAACTGTTATCGATAGGATAACAAAGAGAGCTCTACAGTTGGTTTGGATATGTACAACGGACGTCGTCGGAAGACCAGTGGCCTAAACAGGCGTTGAATTGGATGTTACCAGGCAGAAGAGGAAGAGGGGGGATAAGTAGAAGAGCATGGTATGAGGGAATATATGATGCCACGAAGAAGAGGGGTATGGAAGGTGGACAATGGGAAGGTAGGAATCTTTGGAAAGCATGAATCAAAGGCAAACTGCTGTAAAGTAGAAAGCCTGTATTAAGTATTAAGTAAATAAGGAATAACTATCAATTTTGTTTAAAGAGTTTGATGATCTATAATGATATATAGTGACTTCTCTACATTTATAATAAGATCAGTTTGTTTCGTCCACAATTCTTTAGAGTAAAGGTCTTCATTACGTTGTACAATTGCATCATTTGCGGACAGCAGCGTCCTTCAGAAGACAAGTTAATAATTATGTCTTGTTGATATTCTATCGCTTATATATGACTTTCATTACTGTTTTATTTCGCTGTGCGTGTATTCTGTCTTACAATAATTATCTGTTATTTATAGAAAATTATAGAGCCTTCAAATTCTATCACCTGTCTTGAGTAAGATTCATTAAGTCTCCAACATTGTTATTACATTTATCTTTCACTAAACTTGATTTATATATTTTTTATATAATACAAACATTAGTATGCATTTTACACGTTTAATTGTTATTTAGTGAGCGCAATTGCTGCCAATTTAAATAAGATTTTTATTATTATTATTATTATTATTATTATTATTATTATTATTATTATTATTATTATTATTATTATTATTATAGGACTAATGTACACCGCTATGGTCTCGAAGTAGAGTGCTGCCTTGTCACGCAGCGAGATCGGGTTCGATTCCCAGTAGGGACAGGCTCCTGGGTGAGGTTTTTTTCCGGGTTTTTTTCCGCGCCTCGAAGACAGATGTCAGGAAGCTTAGGGCCCTACAGTCACCGTAAATCATCCGGCCATCATCATCATCCTTCAGCGGTGTGGAAAGCAACGGGAAGCTACCACACCTATAATTCCCTAGTAAATCTGCAAAGCATAGCATGATCGCTGTGAAAGAACTGCCCTCGGGCAGAATTACTATGGATGGATGGATAGGACTAATTAGAGAGACCATGTTCAATGCATGTCACCAAGTAGAATAGCAAAATTCGTCGTGAACTGTATTCCTACAGGAAAATTAAGTGTTGGCCGAACTTCAAGCCAGAATAGGCCAAAAGGTCTAATCCGTTATATCAATTATGCTGATTATAGTTATTATTAATATTATTATTATTATTATTATTACAACATCAAATAATAGAAATCAGTTTTCGTTAGTCTTGTCGTCAAGAGATGAGGATACGGAGTGAGAAGAAATATGGGTGAACTGGACTTACAGATGAGGTTATTCAGGACCACTACAAAAGGAGAAGACGAATTTCTTGAGAGTTACGTTAAACTAGTGTATTGTGGATGAATTTCGAAATTAAATTATTATTATTATTATTATTATTATTATTATTATTATTATTATTATTATTATCCTATTTACAAGAGAGGCGTAAAGCCTATAGTTCAAAATTTAGGGAAATGATCCTTTTAATCGTCTCTTAAAAATTGTATGCCGAAGTATTTGTTCTGACACAAATAACAGAGAAGAGTAATAAAATTACCTACATATTACGTACTTATTCTTATATAAAAATATTTTGTCAGAGTTAAAATAAAACAGTTATGGGAAAATATTAAAAGATAGGCCTATAAGCAGCAATTCATCAATAACAACATAAAAATAATAATATAAGAATAATTATTTCTGTCAATGGAATTCTTACTATTGATATTAACCAGTGAGTAAGATAAGAGTCCGTTTGCACCCACGCTTTTAATGCTTATATTGACGATATCGTTAAAACTGGTTAATGTTTCTAAGTAACATTTTAACTATGCATCCTTCCATTGTAAATCTGCCCGACGGCAGTTCTTCCACTGCAATCATAGCATTTTCATGCTAAGCTTTGCAGCTTTACTAACGAATTATAGGTGTGGTAGCTTCCCGTGGTTTTCCACACCGGTGAAGGATGATGATGATGGCCACATGATTTTCGGGGACCGTTGGGCCCTAAGCTTCCTGACATTTGTCTTATCGGCGAGGAAAAACCCCGAAGAAATCTCACCCAGGAGCCTGTCCCGAACAGGAATCGAACCCAGGCCCGTTGCGTGACAAGGCAGCACGCTACCTCGAGACTGCAGTGGTTAACAATGTAAATTTCAAAACATTACTATTTGCTGATGATCAGGTTATTATAGAGAGAATTGAAAGTGAAAAACAAGAAACAGTCCATAAGCTGCATTTTGCTTATAAATAATAAAATATAATATGATTTCTAGTCCCGCGCCGTAGCCGAGCGGTTAAGATAGGAAGCCTTGGCGCAGAGCTACGGGACTTGCGCTGGTTCGAGTCTCCATGGGGGAAGAAATTTTCTCATGGTATTTCGGCCAGTATGGGACCGGTGCCCACCCAGCATCGTGAGGCAATTGGGTAGCTACAATAAGTAGCGGCTCCAGGTTAAGGAACCAGCTATAACGGCTGGGGGACTCGACATGCTAACCACATGTCACCCCTACACTGGCTGTTGATCATCTACCTCTGTGATTGACACATGTGGATGTGAAGGGCCAGCAGCCGGCTGGTAAAAGGGCAACCGCTGAAAAGTGGAGAGACCCTCAATTGGAATATGATTTCTACAAATAAAACTAACGTAATCAACTTTTATAAGATTCATGATGTGTTCCGTTGAGGTTTATTCAAAATTAATATAAAATTATAGAATATTCACCTGAAAGGTCCGTCTCCTCAACTTAATTATCATTTAACTGTAGCGCTTTCGGGACTTGTCCCATCATCGGCAGGATTCAAAACTGGTGTTTCACTGAAGATCTGGTAGAGGGGGTTGCATGTATTTGGTTCGTTTTCGTTTATCAGGCTGTCGTTGTGAGCTGCTTTCATGATTTCCATCTCTTCGAGTACGTTTATCTTCGCTGGATTATTTTCTCTGTGCATTACTGTTAGGGTGTTTTCAATATTTAACATGCGATGTCCTTCATGGATAACGTGTTTTGCATAGCTTGATTTACCTTCTGCGTGAATGAAGTCTCGAAAATGTTCTTTGAATCTGATGTTAAAACTCCTGTTTGCATACAGAACCAATAACAAATTAAACAACATAATAAACAATAACATTGAAGAAAATAACATTTTCAACAGCAAAGGAGTTTATAAACTGACATGTAAGGACTGCAACAAATTTTATATAGGAAGGACAAACAGGAGTTTTAACATCAGATTCAAAGAACATTTTCGAGACTTCATTCACGCAGAAGGTAAATCAAGCTATGCAAAACACGTTATCCATGAAGGACATCGCATGTTAAATATTGAAAACACCCTAACAGTAATGCACAGAGAAAATAATCCAGCGAAGATAAACGTACTCGAAGAGATGGAAATCATGAAAGCAGCTCACAACGACAGCCTGATAAACGAAAACGAACCAAATACATGCAACCCCCTCTACCAGATCTTCAGTGAAACACCAGTTTTGAATCCTGCCGATGATGGGACAAGTCCCGAAAGCGCTACAGTTAAATGATAATTAAGTTGAGGAGACGGACCTTTCAGGTGAATATTCTATAATTTTATATTAAAACTAACGTAATGACATTCCTAGGAATATCAACCAGAAGAGCTAACATTTTAATAACAGGAAAAATAATTGAACAAAACACACCTATAAGACAAATGTCAAGATACTCTAGGACCAAAACGATCCCCGAACATCATTTGCCCATTATAATCGTCATCATATTCGCCATGTTTAGTATGAATGTGTGTTTGATCTTAATGTTGTGTTGTCTCGGAGGAGGCTCTGACATTGAGTTGATCATTCATTCAGGGAGGCTCTCTATGTATTTGTGTAGTCAAAAGAGTATATGTGTGAGCCAAAGTTTAAAACCAATTTCCCGAGAGGTCGCGTCACTCTAAAAACCCGCAGGCGGCGAGTGGCATGTAAAAAGTATCCATAAGGCAAGAGTTAAACTATAATAGAGAGTGACAATTTATTGGCTAATGCATAAGGTACTAACATTCCATTCTCCTAGGAACACGTCCTGATGTGTAAGCTTGTTATAGTTCACATTAAATAGTTGTTCCTACGGAGACATCGCCCTAATATATTCTATTTCAGATTCTATTTGACCTTCCCATCGATATGTTTGGAAATGTTAATAAAAACTAAGTTGGAAACAAATTCATCACTCATCGTTAAAAGTTTTCAGCCTAAGGTCTGTTCTTAACTAGAATCACAGCATTCATTATTATTAATTTTCTGCATTCCTCTCTATATTCTTAAAACTGTACGCTTATGATTATTTTAGTTTATTCCTTGGACATCTATTTCGTCTACTATTCCTTTAATTCCATCATTTAATTAGATGTCTAATTTTAACCAGTGGTCAATTCATTTTTTCTTTCTCTTCTTATTTATTTCTGTAACCATTCTTGATTCAACAGTTTCTCTCAGTACACACTTACAAGGAAAGTACTTACGTTGGACCAGTTGAATTGTAACAAAAATTGGAGGATATGTTGAATGAAGGATACTGAGCACCGTGGTATTAGACATTTCACTGCAAATTCAATAGTAGGCATAATATTTAATAGGAAATAAAGAACAAGAAAATAGAAAAAAGGCTTAACATCGGTACATGACAAAATAGAAAAGTAAAACATTTGGAAAAAAATAAAATAAACAAATAAAAATAGAAAATAAGTGTGTGGTGAAAGAGAGAAGAACAATAAGGGACAGGGAGAGAGATATAAACTAAGGAAATAAATATTACAACGGAGCGGCACGGGTACTTGTAGAGCAACGTGCCGGAGTGTGAATCTTTTTTCCACTCCCGCAGTGTATACGAATTGATTCTATTATACATAAAAAAAACTCAATACATTGTAAGTACAATAGAATATTTGCTGTAGGTTATTATTTATTGATTAGCATGATTATGGTGTAAAATAATTCTTTTTTTGAAGCCATAACAATATATTTACACGTAAATGTGTGCATTTGCAGGTAATAATGTTGTCAGTGAATAAAATATTTCATCAAAAGAATAAAATGGGCATAATAAATCCATTTTACGTCTTAACTACGTTAGAATCTATGTTCAGGAAAAATTGAAAAACACGAAGTACCTGTATTAAAAAATAGTTATTGGTATTGACAAGGTGGGAAACTAATATATACGTTCATCACCCAGCTAGCTGCACTTGTTCTTGGAACCAGCTGCGATGCGCAACCGTGTCGTTACGAACCGGTCAATGACGCGATTGAATTTTAATGGCAAATAACACGAGTTTTATTAATTTTGCAGCAAAATGACTATCGTTATCATATTTAATGCCAATCAATTAACATATCCTCAAATATTTGTTACAATCCAACTGGTCCAACATAAGTACTTTCCTTGTAAGTCATACATTTCATATCCTTCTTTCTAACGCTTCCAGTCTTCCGTACTCTTCTCGTCACAATATCTAGGTCTCCGCATGAAACATTTCCAGCTCCAGTATCAGAAATTTAACAGATTTTTCTTCATTTCATTTTTCAGATCTTAATGGAAAATATTTCTCTTCCTGTTAGAAGTTATTTAGCAGTTGCTGTCTTCTGTTTGACTTCTTGTAAGCAACTCATAATGCATAACATATATTTGAAAGTTTCTCCTTAACAGTCTCGTCTTGTATTTAATCAGTAGTGACTTGTAAAATAATGTTTAAAGATAATGGCTGATGTTTGTTGGTTACGAAAATGTAAACATCAGAACGGTAAATAATGCAATTTTTTTAAATGTTTTCCTATCACGTAAAGTGATAAGATAAGTCTGTTAAATATTTACAATTAATGTGACAGCTTTAACTAAGAGACTCTTATGCACATTGTTCTCTTTCTGGAACTTGCATTTTGTCCCCTGTTCATTCGTTTGAATCTTATTATGAATTAGATGCATTTATGGAGACTATTTATCTCATGCCCAAAATGGGAATCAATGGCCAATTATATTTCAATGATTTTTTAATTGCAACCAATCATAGTCGAGTTTTACCTCGAATTTATCAACGAAAGTTTATCATATTAAAGAAAGCACCTCCTTTTTATCATTCTGAATAGGTCATGTCATTATTTTGCAGTGACTGACCGGCTACCAGATTGTATGTATAGTGCATGAATATCAGTAGATATCGCATGCGGGAGATAATATAAAAAAAATTGTCACAATTGATTATACCACATAAAGAAGAAACCACTGTTTGTACTTTCTTAAACGAATTATTTTCCAGGAAATGACGTTGCAGAAAAATACAATTGACATATTTACATCATAGGACATCAGAAATTAATTAATACCTATAATGTTGGTTATAAATTTCTCCACTAGGGTGCATTCTTACAATATTGCGATATTTTGGCAATAAATAATATGATCTGGTTGCAGTGATGAACAAAAGAAGCAAATGAAGCGTACCATTCGTTTATCATTTGTTTTCAAACATCGCCGTTTACATTAAATATATGAATATTTTAAAATAACTATGGTTAAATAATGATTTGTAAGTAAACAGCTTAATTTTATTCGTTAAATAGTCCCAAAAAATGTCACTCTTTATTTCCAAATTCTGTGGATAAATTCACTCCTCATTTCGTGAGTCGTGAATTTATCGATAATTTGGAAATCACTCGTGGCATCACTTATGATAAATAAACCGGTACTCCAACTGCATTTATAATCTTTAATGTTTTCATATAAAACAAACTAAAAACATCATCTTGCTTCCATTTAATTACCATAATTACATTATCCCCGATCGGGACAAGTTTCCTGTGTGAGATTTTTTTCGGGGATTTTCCTTATCTGTAAGACAAATTTCAGGAAACGTTAAGATCCAAACGGTCACCGAACATAATTTGACCATTATCATCATTAACATATTCATTAAGTTTAGGATTAAGGACTCTCCAGGTGCATCATTACCATCATTATCACCTATCATATATAATCGGGGAGCGTAACTCCGCCTTCCAGCAGTCCAACCTCAGAAGTGGGTTACAATAACGCCATGCCAGAAGAGAATATCAGAATGTCAAAATGACAACGTAATGACATTGAATAGAAAAAAATCATTAAATGTAATCAAATATACAATTAACTGTTTGCTCTACATCTATTCTCTTTACCTGTTATGATTTTGGTGCACAGAAAGTTATAATAATAATAGTAATATATTAATAATAATACTCTTTTTTAAATGGGAATTTATTAACAATACAATGGTTTTCCGTCACCCTCAAGAAATTCTCCTTCTGCAGTTGTAGCGGTCTTCTTCTTCTTCTTCTTCTTCTTCCTTCCAAGTATTAGGCCAAGGCCTGTTACGATCCTATAGAAAATTTTCCCTCCAGCGTTTCATAGGACGGCCCAGTGATCTTCGTCCTCTTGGTATATAATTATAAAAAGCTTTGGGGATCCGATTTGAACTCATTCTTTCAAGATGGTGTTTCCAATTTAGTTGGTACTGTTTAATATATTCCAAAATTGGCGTAGTCTTCAATTATTTTAAGATATCGGTGTTCCTTTTCCGATCCCATCTGGTGTACCCGCTGTTCTGCGCATGAATCTCATTTCACAAGCCGTTATTCTGCTTTCATGTTGTATTTTTAGTGTCCATGCTTCACTACTATAGGTCAACACTGGTCTAGCCAAAGTGTT
>JASPKZ010007780.1:760000-870000 GCA_030220185.1 Diploptera punctata | reverse complement strand
AGTGAAAGACCTGCCCTCGGGCAGAATTACTATGGATGGAACTAAATAGATAGATAGACCATCGGTTGATTAATGTCTTTGACATCGTCCGATTCCTAATAGTCAATTTTGTCGGTGCCTAATCTCATGGTTGTAGATGTTTCTCCTTCATGTATAAATATATTCCCTGACTCCAGGAGGTTTTAGGTCTTCCTCTGCATCGTCTTCCCTCAGGTTTCCATTCCAAAATAAATTTTGGTAGCCGATCCTCTTCTATTCGTTGGATATTTCCGTGCCATCTTAATTGCTGCGTTTTATTACAATCTACTATCTTCAATCTTCATTTTCTCCCTTAGAACTTCATTCCTAATTTTCTCTCTTCTTGAACTTCTTGCTCACCTTCGTATAAAATCCATTTCCGTTGCCAAAAGATACTTATTTGTTTTTGTTGTTAATGGTCAAAGTTCTGCTCCGTAAGTAATGATACTTTTGACAATTACAATGTATTACAAGTATTTGAGAATAAAGTACTTAGGAACATTTTTGGACCAAAGAGAGATGAACGGACTGATGAATGGACAAGAATATATTATAACGAACGACATGGTCTTTATAGGAAGCCAGATATAGTAAGCACAGTTAAGTATTCTAGACTGCAATGGGCAGGACATGTGACTCGTATGGAGAATGAAATACGTGCATGGAAGCTTCTTGTACAAAAACCAGAGGGAAAACGCCCAGTTGATAGACCAAGAATGAGGTGGGAGACTAACATAAACTATGATATGAGTGAAGTAGAATATACAGGAAATGATTGGATAGTATTAGCTCAGGATAGGGATGTATGGAGAGCTTATGTCCACATGGCCATGAACCTACGTTTTCGATAGTGCCAGTGAGTAAGTAGTTATATTAATTTAATTTTTATTACTTATATTTTTATCCCACAATATTCCATTGATGCAAGCAATTGCAAATATTCCTTTATTACTTATATTTCTATTTCCTCTTCATAACTCCCATGTTTATTTATTTTAATTCTTAAATATGTGATGTCACTACAATATTTTATTGTTTCTCCAGTCTCTAAAATTAAACTTTGTTCTGGTTCACCAATTGATAAGTATTTTGTTTTCTTCATGTTCAAAATTAATCCCCACATATCATGTTCTTTTATTACTTTTCTAGTCAATTTTTCTATATCTTCATAATCTTGTGCAATTAGCAATTGATTATGCGCAAAATGTAATTTGTATAAAGTTTTATTGTTTGAAATAGGAATTACCATGCTTGAGCATTTTCCTCTAATTCTTTAATATTCATGTACAGCCTTTGAAAAAATTATGGCTCGACTCTTGATGATGGAAAGTTTAGAGTTTTGAAGAGCGATTCACACCAGCACGTTGTTACATGTTCTGATTCGTTTGAGTAGTACGTAAGCCTCTCTTCATGCAGCATTCGTATCGTTCGCTTCAGTGCAGCACTCTGTAAGATGCTCTTTTTTCGACTACGCGGGCCCACGTTCGATTCTGCTCAGGAATATATTTTTATTTATTATTATTTAATAACGTCGTTAATGTTAATGATGCCTACATGTTACCAGCATTCGTTATATGTATATAGGGACCAGGGGGCAGAATGAGGTAGTGGGGCAGGATGGGGTACGTGTATTTTTCTCCCAGTATGTGGTACGATTTATCGGAATTTCTCAAAAGTATCTCAGTAACGTCTCAGCTGCTTGTACACTTTACCGTCATCGGTGAAGTCTTTGTTACTTTTTGCCTGTGTGGTCAGTTTTGATGTGACTTTTGCAATATTACACCTTCTTTTCAATGCATGTAAGTACATCTAAGCATCATTTGATTAATATCTAACAATTACTGTGTTAAGAACTATTCCATTTTGATTCTAAAATTGTTTACTGCATTAGGTTTTGTTTCAAAATAATCCGGTTATAACGTCATAAATTATAATTGAGCTTGTGGGGCAAAATACGGTCTTCATATTACTGACTGATTATTTTCCTTTGTGTAGTTTCAGAATCGTGAGTTTTTATAAAACGAAGACAGAGACAACAATGGTTCCTTGTGTCTATGCAAAAAGCCGTTAATGCGGTTACAAATGGATCAATGGGGTACAAAAGGGCAGCTAGTTAATTCCAAGTGCCTCAAATAACTCTGAAACGACACGTGAAGAAAAAGAAAGAAAATGTGGTTTACACAGTAAATAATCGATGGGAAATTTCTCCTGTGTTTCAGTGAAGTGCAGGAAACCGAACTTGTTGAATACCTAAAAATATTGAATTTCAACTCTTCGGCTTCACTGTAAATGAAGTTCGAGGACTTGCCTTCCGACTGGAGGAAAGTAATAATTCAGATCTTCCTTTTAGTGAGGTAGGAAAAGCTGGGATAGATTGGACTAGGGGTTTTCTTTCTAGGCATCCTGATTTAAGCCTAAGAAACCCCGAAGCTGCATCTGCTGCTCGAACAATGGGTTTTAATAAGGTTGGTGAAATTAAATGTTTCTTACCTCTCCTAATATATATTTTCTAAGTTGATCGCGATTTCGAGACTATAACTGTCTCATCATCAGAACTTTGTTGGCGACTGATGTTATGTCGATCGGAAGAAACTCTTCTTCTTCTCTCTGTTGGTGGACCGATTAACCTCTGGATCAGGTCAAAATTTGCGGGAATTTCGAAGTTCATAAGTTTTTTTTCTGTTTTTCTGAATGTGGATCTTTTCCCAAACCGTGAGTTCCTTTTGTTTGTCTATTTGTTTAATTAGACTGGCTTTTGATTCAATTAAATGTTTTTCAGACCAAGCATGAGCAACTATTGCTGATTGTTCCACTTCTCCATTTTTGATGTTTCTAAGATGTTCTTTCACCCTTGTTTTCAATTTTTTTTTCGTTTTTCCAATATAAATTTTGTCACAATCACTACATTTGACCTTATAAATTCCTTATTTGTTTTCGTTTTCAATTTTTTTCATTTTTATTGGTTTTAATTATCCTATTATGGCAGTATTCATTCTTTGGTTCTAATCTTATATTAAACGTTTTGAAATATTTTTAAATGTATAGTGTTTCAGTGGATGATAAGAGAATTTCTAGAATTATATTTTTTTCTGTTTATTTTATAAGTGTGCTTTCATTTATTAATTTTTGTCTTTTGAATTTATTTATTTTCTTGTGTACCATATTTTCGTCATAACATTAATTATGTGTTCTTTTTCTTTTTCATAGTTTTCTTTGCTCATAGGTGTATTTACCAATCTGTGTGTCAAACTATTGAATACTGCCTCTTCGTGAGCAAAATGGTTGAATCCTGAAGCTTTAATATAGCTGTCAATATGTGTGCTCTTTCTATAAATTCCAAATTCTATCTTGTTTTCTTCATTTCTTCTTAAAGTGAGATCTAAAAATGGGATTTGTCTTTCATTTTCAGTTTCCATGGTAAATGTTATAGTTCTACTCTGAATGTTCAACAGCTTTAAAGCATCCTCTATTTGCTTGTATTTCACAATAGCAATTACGTTGTCAACGTATCTACTCAAAAATTTGAAAATCAAAGGATGTCCACTTGTTATTTTCTGCTCCAAAGTTCCCATTAATAAATTGACCATAGAAAGCCCAGAATTGTGTTTGAAAAATTTTCCATTATATGTAAAAAACATGTGTTCAATGCACAATTTAGTTAGAATTATAAATTCTTTTATACATTCTTTTTCTAATTTGTTTTTATTTAACCATTTTTCAAAAAAATTCAAGAGTGGTTTCTCTAGGGATGTTGTGAAACAATGAAACTACGTCAAACAACACTAATCTGTCTGTTGGTTCTATTTGTGTGTTCCTTAATTTTCCAATCAGTTGAAACGAGTTATCTATTGATATGTTATCAAATTCTTCCATTTTGTTGTATTCATTGCATAACCATTTTGATATTAGGTATGTAGGTGAACTTATACTGTTGATAATGGGCCTCATTTTATCTCCGCCCTTGTGAATTTTTGGAAGACCATGCATTTGTGGATTTTTAGGATTAGGTACTTTCAGTTTGAATTTATCTTGTTTCGTTAACATTTTGATTATGTTTTTGAAGGTGTTATTAACTTGTTTAATGCATTTTGGAAGTGGATCAGATTTTATTTCAGTATATTCTAGAGATTCTAAAACTTTTTCCATCCTATTTTTATAATCTTTGGTATCCATGATATACTAACTGATTACCTTTGTCGGCCTTCGTGATTATTGCATCTTTATTGTTAATTTCTTTAATAATTTTCATGTTTCCCAGTCCTCTTTTATTTCTTGGTATTTCCTTCATTTCTTCTATTATTTTACCACATTCATGTCTAATTATTTTTTTTTCTTCTGTTTCCAAATCATCTATTATTACTTCTACGTCAGCTACGTAGTCTACAATTTTGTCGGAATAATTCACACATGTTTTGAACCCTTTTTCCAAAATTTCTAATTCTCTATGATCGAAGGATTTTGAAGACAAGTTAATTACACTATTTCCACTTGTTTTCCTTGTTTTTGAAGTGTTTTCCTTACTTTTCTTTGCTTTTGATTTCAAATTTTCAATTTTTTTATTTTGCCTAGTTACTTTTTTTATGTTTTTGTTTAGTTTGATGAACATTTTTTTCTAATCTGTCCCAAAAAACATTACCTACATGTTTTCAAACTTTTAAACGTAGGAAGTATAATTTCGTGTCCAAATTGCTAATAATTTCGTAGTGTTTGTTTTTTTCCATATTCAATTTTTTTTTCTCAACTGTCTTCTGTGAAGTAAGTTGTAAAGCTGCGTGTAGATTTGGATAAAATAATTTTATTATACGAAATGGCCAGTTTAAAATATTTGATTCTTCGTTAATAAAATGTCTTATCACTGATGTTGTATACCCTTACCTAACATACAGTATGAAGAATTGTTCTCCCTCGCAATAAATATGTCAGATAAACAGGTGGTACACAGTGAAAGTTAAATGCAAGCCAGTTGTTAAAGTTTTTTCCCCAATTATTTTACTTTTATGTTATATTATATTAAGATTAATTTATAATGTTGGGAAGGAGCTAAGTCTCATTTGTGATTTATTTCATATATACGTCAGGTATTGCATTTAAACTTACCAATTGATTTTATGTTTTCAGACGAATGTATGAGTAGCGCATGTTCGTCGCACAGGAACTGCGTAAACTAAGCGAATTTCTTAGAAAATCATATTAATGGCACAGATTTTCTGGTTTACAGAATATAATTCGGCTAAACTTTGCAATCAGTGACGGGATTTTTTAATTCGTGACATTTTATTCTTAGGGTGTCTTTTTTAAATTATTTCTCATCATTTACAGTGATTTGTACATTTTTTCTAACGATTATTTCAATATATTTTTCTATAATATTTAACTACATACGTAGCATGAAGACATGACAGCCACATTGATTTAAACGAATATTCTAAGAGAAAACAAAGACTTTTCCAATGCAGCCAATATACAATATATACACTAATTAACTATATACATCCATCCATAGCAAGGGAACCACTTTCAAACCTCAGGAACATCTGACGTTAGAAACAATTCCCTTGCCTTGCCTGAAAATCTAGAGTCGCCAAACCACAGTCATTTCCAGAAAACATCACCCCCATTCCAAAAATTCTCAAAAGAACAAGCAAGTTTAAAAAAAAATTAGGCAAAAGTGCAATATTGACATCATCACCATATAGAAGTGCACTGCAAAATTCTGTAAAGGAGAAATTTGAAAAGAGGTCTGTAAAAAGGCGACTTGCTTTACCAGAAAGTGACTCGAAACCAGGACCATCCAAAGTTAAGGCAGTCAGGTTAAACCTACCCAGTTTCGAAAAATTATTATGGCTCTGCCAAAACTGACGTTGAGGAAGATGATTATCTCTACTATCATGACTATTCAGGAGAAGAGTGGATTAGATGTCCTTCTTGTCTTCAGTGGGCTCACAACTCTTGTGCTGGAGTCCATATTGAAGATGATGATGATGCCACTCATGGCTGTATATTTTGAGAGAAATGAATCATTGTTCTATATTTTATAAGTTTCCAGATAAATATTATTAATAAGTAATGCAAAATACAAATAAAAATTAGTACCCCATTCTACCTCATCCATGGGGCAAAACGGGGCAAATGTCTTGCTCTAGTTTTATTGGATGTTTATCCCCGAATTTTTTATTAATTTGTAAAGAAATTATGTTTTTCAGTTTATTAGATATCAACAAACATATTCTTATCAGAGAACGCATATATAATGTAAAATATATTGGATCAAACATTAAATACCCCATCCTGCCCCATGTTCCCTATATATGGAAATATTCCTGGTCGGGACAGGCTCCTGTAAGGTAAATGTCAGGAAGCTTAGAATCCAACGGTCCTAAAAAATCATCCGGCCATCATCATCATCCGTATCATTATCATCACCATTTTTCACATCTTCACCGGTGTGGGAAGAAACGGGAAGCTACCCCACACCTACAGTTCCCTAGTACGGCTTCAAAGCATTGCATGAAAATGCTATGATTGCAGTGAAAGACCTGCCCTTGGGCAGAATTACTATGGAATGGAATATATGGAAGCAGATACATTTAAGGAAAGAGCTCATATATAAAATGAATACCGATTATAACGTCTCATTACTTTGTTTACAAAGCACATGGCATAATACAATTATTTATTTCCATTACTAATACAAAATGCATCTGATTAGTTTAAATTAAGTTAATATCTAATTTAATTATACAAGAAGTCCTCAAGTACTGCAACGCTTCATACAGACAATTTCTAGGGGAGATGTTTTTGGACTAGTGGAGAGAGTTTCTGTTTCCCCTGCATGAGGTCGCGTGTTCGTTCGTGCTATTATGCTTTTTTTTTTCTCTCGTCCTTACTTGAATTAATTTTCTTTCATTTCTTTTGCTTTGTTTTATTTTCAGCATTGACCGCACTACTTATTTTCGCGAAATTGTTTTCCATTGCACGACACACAACAAAATAGAACGGATTTAGTTTCTCAAATAGTTGTATACTTGTGAACTAAATAACTGATGTCTGATCATGCGCATTGGCTTCGTTCTGAGACTTGAAAATTATCTGTGCACCATCAATTATTTCAAAGGCTGTACATATACAGGACCCATATTAAACATGTTATTTTAGCATGAAGAAATACAACTACACATTATTTGTGTGCATTGTTCGAAAGAACACATCCTACCATTAATTATACATGTCACTTTTTCTTAATTATGTCCAATGATGGCATTGTTGGCGATGCAATCTTCTGCACAAACACGCACGTTCTCCATAACCTTACGAAGAATGTCACCTCGATTTCGGCGTGAATGTTATTTTTCAAGTATTCAACAGATGTTGGCTTGTTAGCATACACTTCACAAGCCGATAAATCGGGCGAAAGCGGAGGCCAGTTGACATTGCCAAAGCGGGAAACAAGATGCCTTGGAAACATTCTGCGCCAGGTTTATTGTTAGTTGCTCTGAACTGCTGGACCAATATCATAATCGACTTCCGAGATGGAACTTGATCATTCCGACCAATGTTAAAATGTTGCCGCAACAAATGATGTGTCTGTACGGCACGTCACCACATTTGAAAAACGTTTCTATTTCAAACGCACGGTGTTCATTTGACCAACGCTCCATACTGATTGGCAATGCTTTGAACTGCACGACGCAAAGGTACCAATATTAACTCTCTAGGAAACCGTGCCCAATAATGGCGGGCAATTTAAAACGAGTCATTATTTCTGCCGCATCCTGTATTTTAAACAGAGTCTGTGATACGTGGACTACAACCTTGACGTAAACCTTTATTTATCGTAAAACCATGTGACAATTTACTGATAATTTTAATTTCAGATATGCAATTGTCGTATAAATTTAGTATCGCTTTAACTATTATGGTCTTAATTCCTACACGTCTTAAAGCAATCCATAGTTTCTCTATAGATGAATTGTCGGATATTTTCTCAAGATCTACAAATAGTAGGTGCAAAGGTTGTCCGTATTGTATTTTCTTTTTTATTACCTAAGTAATGCAAAATAAATTGTCGGTTGCGGAACGAACTACTGTAAATCATTACTGTTCCTCTAATTCTATATCACTATAGTTTTTTTTCCAAATAATATTTTAGTATAGGTCCATATAGTCTACTAATTGTACTTATTACTGTTATACCGCTATAATTTCCACATTGCTTTTTTTCCTTTTTTTATGGATTGTCGAAATGTGTCCTAGTTTCAATTCTTCAGGAATTCTTCACCATTCATAAATCTTGAAAATAATTTTCTCAATCGTTCAAATAAATAGTTTTAATAGTTCCGCTGGTATTCCTCCTGGACCACTAGCTCTATTATTTTTTATTGATTGCATATTCATTTTAATATCCTCTATGTCCAATTGTATATGTTCATCTTCATGTATTTCTGGAATATTTTGAATGTTATCTAATTTAAATACTCTGTTTTCTGATAGTAATGTTTTAAAATAATTTTCCTGTTCAGTCATATGTATTGTTTGTACATTTCTTTGTCCACTCCTTTTATTTTTTCAAATTTTCTAAAATTATCCAAGATTCAGTACTTCGTTTGCCTCCAATACATGTTTGAATTTTTAAACAACTTCGTTCCCAGCTCTGATATTTAGCTTCCGTAATTTTCTTTCTAACTCTTGCTTGAGCTTCTTGATATTGCATTTTGTCTTTCAGATCTCTGGTATTCAACCACATTAAATAGTTTTATTTTTTGTTTGCTATTTCTTTTGCTAAGTCCTCATTCCAAAAAATATTTTTATTTATTTACTTCTCAATTAACTTATCCTAAAGCTTATTTTGCCTCCCCGATGAATACTTTCTAATATTTAGGGTAAGGTGGTACAACTTCGAGGATGATACAATTCCGAACAAGCTAAGCTTTGGCTATTTTTTGTGTTAAACTGTTTGCAACACTGAGTTGGATGTATGGCTAGGAAGAGTGAACATTTGTGAGTTTCTCTGTAATAAAGTGTTCTGAAAAGTGCTTCAGTTACCTGAATTAAACTTAATTTTATATAAAGGTAAGTATTTTATCTTCCAGGAATTCGGTGGTATGTAACATAACACGAAATATTTCGTTTGGCTACAACTTAATTTTCTAAACAATGAATATATTTTTTTTTACCAGTTGTTGGTGTCATTCTTGAGGAACATTTATACTTAACTAAGCCTGGCATCTGTGAGTCCCGAGCAGAACTATGTGCTCATTAAAAAATCATAGTAACAGTACAATTTGGAACAGTAATTCGGTATTATTCCGAACACTTATTAAGCAGGTAATTTAGTGTCAATTTTCATCTTGCAGATGCCGCGCAAGTTAAAAGAAAGAAAGGTACACTTAAAATGGAATACATCTGTTCTTCAAACTCCAATGGAAAGTGTAATTTCGGGCGATGAATCTTTGAGAGGTGCATCTGAGCTATTTAAAATTCCACTCAGCACTTTGTATGATAAGGTGAGAAAAGAAAAGGATAGGCAACTTGGTCTTAATACGCCTCCTATAGTTAAAATTGGGCACCCGACTGTCTTGTCCTTGGAAATAGATAACTCTTTGGTTGATAGGCTGCTGGCTCTAGAAACGAAAGGTCTAGGCTTAACTGCTCTTCAGGTGAGGCGTGCTGCATACGATATTGCTGAAAGTACTGGAATCGGACATCCTTGGAATCCAGAGAATAAAGTGGCTGGAATAGATTGGTTTCGGGCCTTTTTGAAGAGGCATAGAAATATAAGTTTGAGAAAACCGGAAGAGTTGTCTCGAGCCAGATCTGTAGGTTTAAGCGAGAAGGAAGTGAAAAATTACTTCAGCAATTTAAGAACAGTTATGTCAGATTTTGAATTGTTTGACAAACATCAATATCTGTACAACGTTGATGAAAGTGGTATTCCTCTAAACAAGAGGCCACTCAAAATTGTCAGTGAGAAAGGTAAACGAGAAGTTGTATGTCTGACAAATGTTGAAAGAGGAGAAAACGTGACAGTTGTCGCCTGTTTCTCTGCATCAGGATCATATATTCCACCTATGATCATCTTTAAAGGGGCAAGGAAGAAGCATGAATTTGCCGATGGATTACCAGCATACAGTGTTGTAGAAATGAGTGACTCGGGTTACATTAATGAAGAACTTTTCTTAAAATGGCTGGAAGATTTCAATACATTTAAGATCCCAGGAAGAGTGTTACTCATAATGGACAACCATGGTAGCCACACAAGTCTCCAAGCTTTGGAATGTTGCCACAGAAATCAAATTGAGTTGCTAGGATTGCCGCCTCACAGCACCCATGTGTTACAGCGGTTGGACAGAACCTTTTTCAAGAGCCTGAAAGCCAATTACCATCGCAAGGCAACAGAGTGGATGCATCGTAATCCCACTCAAACACTGTCCAAAGTTAGATTCAACCCCATATTCTGCGAGGCATTCAATACAGCAGCTACGGTAGCTTGTGCAGTAAAGGGCTTTGCTTGCACAAGAGTCATGCCGTTCTCCGAAGATATTGTGCCACTGGAAAAACTTTCTCCAGCAGTTCTTTTTGAAACTGCTTCTCCTGAAGACATCCCTTGCAACTTCGGACCCAGCAGAAGCAACGAGGAAAAACATGAAAACTCAAAGATTATTTAACCCCCAAATTTCGGAGCTATTGGCAGTGAGACTCCATCGACTGTACCAAATTCCACAAATTGTAAGACTTCATCAGAAATTGTTCACCAAATTCTTCCCACACCTGAAAAGCAGAAAAAGTTGTTACGCAAAAGAAAGTGTCTTAGTTCAGTTGACCTCACATCATCACAACACATTGCAGACCTCCATGCCAAGAAGAAATTGGTTAAAGACAGTTCAAATAAGAAAACCAGTGAATGCAAGGGTAAAAAAGAGAGAAAAGCATCTCTCTCATCACCATCAAAGGAAGATAAATGCGGTTTCTGTTTCAAAAACCTATTACAGCGTAGAATCTGTTTTGAAAGGCGATTGGATCAGATGTCAAAATTGTAATCTTTGGTATCATGAAGACTGTGTGGGTGCTAAAGGAAAAAAAAAATTATTTGTGGCAAATGTAAGTGATCGAAATTGTACCATGCTCTGTTCATAATAGTACCTACTGTAGTACATTTTCGAACAATTTCATAAAACTAGAAAAACAATATTTTCTTAGCCACAGTTGTCCGTTCATTGTTTAAATTCACGTGGTTACTAAAGAGGATAGGTGGTCTTGTGTACATAATAAAATTGTAACATTTGGTGGAATATTCTATGCAGAAATATTAAAAATTTCTTAGGTGTTCGAAATTGTACCACTCTACCCTAGTTGTATTCTACCTGAGAATTGTCAAATGCAGGGATTAGTAACTGATCATCTAACCAGATATATAGAGTTGTTGATAAGTCATGATAATTATCCTCTTCATATTTAGTTTTATTTTGCGTGTCATTTTTACTTTGGAATGGAAATATTATTTTTGAATTCAATAAATAATGATCCCTTCCGCATGATAATCCTCTGCAGGTCCTTACATTCTGGGTCTTTGAATGCTTCGTAGCTATTACAAAATATATTACCGACTGTAGATTAAGAGTATATTGGTGCCAAGTATGCTTATGAATATTTCTATGTTGGTAAAACCCATTTAGGATTTTAAGTGAATATTGTTCACAAATTCCTATCAATCTTCTACCATTGCCATTTTTCTCCAGTTCTCTATATGGTCCAGTTACATCATCTCTTTGCTGATTCATCTGGTTAAAATCGCCAGATAATATAATTTCTCTTGAGGTCCCTATCCCATCCATTATAGAATTTAATGTATTATAAAATTTATATTTTTTAATTAATTGTCATCCTCACTAATTGCATATATTCCTAATATAGAGCATCTTATACCAAAAAGAGATGTATTAATTTTAATTGTGTTTTCATTTATTGCTTCTTAGTTTTGTGATATATAATTTATGTTTCATCTTGATAAGTACTGAAATCCATCTTCTACCTCTTCTATTCCTTTTAACACTACTGTAAATATGTACATATGATCCCAAAGTTTATATTCCTTCTCTTTTCTACTTTATATCTGTAAGTATGATGGTGTCCTATTTCAAATTCTCTCCCTGTTTAAGAATTTTTCTCCATGTTATTTCTTTCGCCTTGTACATTCCATGTTCCAATTAGCAGAGTTACGTTCCGTAGCTTGTTTCGTCTCCCTTTTAATCCGAACAGCTGGTCTCTATTCGGTTCTTTAGCACTGTATTTGTTTCAGATGGGAGGGAGCTTGCCTACCGCATCAACCCCAAACCTGGGGAACCAGGTTATTTTTAGGTGTCCATCCTTCGATCAGTTGCTTTTACTACAGCTAATGACCTGATCTTCCCTTAATAAGGAAGATCCTAACTAAATAAATTTTAAAAAGGGAATGTGATAAGCAACATCCTTGAATGACACCTTCAGAGGTGATATGATATTTAGATAATTATGTACCCATTTTCACTTGACATCTGTTCTGAAAATGTATTTATTTTATTGCGTTTATCACATTATCTGCACGCTGAAACGTTGTGGTTAAGACAATACGCTACAAACCGAAAGGTCCAGGTTTCGAGTCCCGGCGGGGTCAGGATTTTTAAACTGACCTTCAGGTAGCACCATTACCCTGGGGTCGACTCAGTCTCTAACAGAAATGAGTATCAGACGCTTGTTCTTGGGAGAAGGCGGCCGTTACGCAAGGCTTACAATCCGGCTGACATTAAGTGTTGATTGTCTAGGAAAAGTGGGAGCCTTAACCTCCTACTATCCCGAGGGTATCCTGTGGCCTGCAGTGGGATCACTCTCTTCTTTTTTGAACTTCTTACAATACTTTCCATAGCAATTTTCTTGGTATGCTATTGTAAGCTGTTTCTACATCTATGAATATCAATCCTAACGGTTGTGCTCTTTGCTGGCATTTCTTTAACAAATGTCTGAATGTATAATGATAATAAAAATAATGTAATAATAATAACAATACTAATATTAACAATATTAATAATAATAGTCTACTGTGTATGTGTAAATATTAAAGTATGTATAGTCCTGTGAATCATTATGGAAAACTTTCCGCGTTACAGGATTGCCACAAGGACAAAGTGATGCATGCAATTCATTTTTCTAAATCGATGAAATACATTTAAAAAATTCAATTTGTAATTGGAGTACATTCTTTAATGTAAGATTAATTCTAAAGATGATTTCTTAAAATTGAAATGGACTCTCTAATGGCAGCGATGGCAATTTTAGAAAGATATATTCTATCCAAATCTAAGGAATCCCAAAATTTGGCTAAGAATCCTGGTATAATACCTCTTGCCCTCATTATCGATCCTGTGACAGTTATACTATCCAATTGATATTTATATCCATACATTCATAGTAATTCTGCCCGAAGGCAGGTCCTTCACTGCAATCATAGCATTTTCATGCTATGCTTGCAGCTTTACTAGGGAATTGTAGGTGTGGTAGCTTCCCGTTGCTTTCCACACCGGTGAAGAATGATGATGATGATGATGTTAATGATAAGGATGATGATGATGGCCATATCATTTCTGGGACCGATTTGACCTTAGAGGTTTCCTGACATTTGTCTTAGAGGTGAGCTAAAACCCCGATAAAAACCTCGCCAAGAAAAACTGCCCGAACCCGGGCCCGCTGCGTGACAAGGCATCACGCTACCTCGAGACCTCAGCGGGATATTTATATAACTACATAAAACACACATGTATGTTATATGTATAAAACAATTTTATATATATATATATATATATATTTATTTATTTATTTATTGTAAATCTAATGTATTGGACCAAATCATTTTTATTAATTTACATTTTAATACCAATATTCACTATGATTTATCTATTTGTTTCGGTTACCCCATTTCCAATCAGGAACAAATACTAATTTGAAAAGTCCCTCGGAAAACTCTCAAATATTAACGTAAGAATCAATTTTAATTTCGTGAAAAATGCTTTCTAAATTACAATACCAATATTGAATAAATTTTGAAACATTAAAATTAAATTAATAATACTGATCGTATAGGGGAATTAGATTTATTGGAACAGAACAATGTAGTTCGATTTTTTTACAATAGGATTACACGAATTTGAAGATTTTGTTTTCATTAAACAAAGTGATAGGTAACCAAATTATTTATGTATATTTACCAATTAATATATTTACTTCTCTATCCTTGTTTGTGTGACGATATGGTATATGATATAAACTTTTTTAATATTTTAAAATCTAAATATGATTGTTCTTTATTTTACTATATATTTTACTTTGATATGATTCGATGTATATTTAATAGTAAAAAAGTAAAGTGATTCCATTACAGGCTTCAGGGAGCTCTTGGGGTAGTAGGAGGTTAAGGCTCCCACCTTTTCTGGATATTCAGCACTTGATATGCCAGGTTGTCGCCCTGCGTGAAGGTCGCCTGTATTCCCAGGACAAGCGTCTGGTACTCATTTCCGATAGAGGCTGAGTCGACCCCAGGGCTAGAGGGCCGCCAGAAGGTTTGGGTCAATTTCAAAATCCTGGACCTTTTGGCATATAGCGTATTGTCTTAATCACTACGCTATGGCGTGCACTAATTGTATTGTATTTATTAGGTTGTCTCATACGTAATTTCGATTTGTAAAGTCTGCCAAGTACAATTTTAAAGACTTTATTCATTGGAAGTTTGTTCCAAACGGGCATGAAGTCGATGCGGAACTTTATTCTCAGCAACTGGAACGAGTTCATGAAATCTTGAGGGTCCTGGATTCAAGTCCACCGGACCTCATATTACACGAACAAATTCAGCAGAAGTCGAACTGCTACCACGTACAGCATATAGCCCTGATCGTACGCCTTCAGATTATCTTATATTTCGATACATGGTCCTTACCTTGCGTGAAATTTCGAAAAAGCTGAATACTTTGAAGCTGTGAAAGATGTTCCAAACGAATCCTTCGTATAAAAAACCTGTGACTGGCACCATCACGGGATAATAAACCTCGCTGAAAAATGGCGCAAGACCATTGGATATGATGGTCTATATTTTGAAAAGTAGCTTCATTTATTGACAGGAAAAATTCTAAATAAAATTTAGTTTAAAAGATGACATTACTTATGTGAATCAGTTGGCTCCATATTTTTTTCTATTGTGTTGTGTTGGCATGTATTACGCGAAATGTTAATAAACAACAACAGCAACAACAATAATAATAATAATAATAATAATAATAATAATAATAATAATAATAATAATAATAATAATAATAATAATAATAATAATAATCACAATAATAATAATAATAATAATCACAATAATAATAATAATAATAATAATCACAATAATAGTAAAAAATTGATTTATTTATTTATTTAGCAGGTTTCACAATGCTTCACAACATCTTTGTGCGCCCAATTAATCTACTGTCATTTTCTCATTCCAGTCTCCATCGTCCTATCCTTTTGCCCCTCATAATAATAATAATAATAATAATAATAATAATAATAATAATAATAATAATAATAATAATAATAATAATAATAATAATAATAATAATAATAATCACAATAATAGTGAAAAATTGATTTATTTATTTATTTAGCAGGTTTCACAATGCTTCACAACATCTTTGTGCGCCCAATTAATCTACTGTCATTTTCTCATTCCAGTCCCCATCGTCCTATCCTTTTTCCCCTCATAATAATAATAATAATAATAATAATAATAATAATAATAATATAATATAATAATATAATAATAATTTTATAATAATAATAATAATAATAATAATAATAATAATAAATATGATCAAATGCATTTCAGTTTTTTAACGCATTGTTTGGTTACTTGCTTTTATTTGTAAATAGTTTTAACATAATAATAATCGGTTGTCCTCAATTATTATTATTATTATTATTATTATTATTATTATTATTATTATTATTATTATTATTATTATTATTATTATTATTATTATTATTATTATTGTTGCACCGTCCCACAGCTGAGTGCTCTAATGTATCATCCTTGGGCAGAGGAGGGGGAATGCACTTACTTTTGTTCATCTTCTTCTTCTTCTTAATCATAATTTGTAGGATTTTCATCCTGTTTATTTCCAAAATCACTCCTCGGAGGAAGACGTTTTGAATTTGCTTTCACTGTCTATCCATCTCTTGGCTGGTCATGTTCTTGTTCTTCTCCCATCCATTGGTCTATCTTCTTTAGCTCTTTTAGCAAATCGATTGTCTCCCATTCTTTGAGTTCGTTTAGGTATAAATTCTCTCGAATGAAACTTTGTACTCAGAATCGTGAAGAATGTTGATAGTGTTCCATAAATCGTAAATAGAATTAAGCAAATTGAGCAAAAGTACTCTGGAGGTGGCACTTTATTTATTTTTATATTAAATTCCCGGTGTTGTCATTTCGGCATTTCTGATATTCTCTCTCGGCATTGTCGTAATTGTAATCCGCTTCTGGGGTTCGGGCGCCTGGAAGGTGGGATTTCGTTGCCTCGTTGATATGATGTGTGATGGTGACAGTGGTTGCGCGAGGAGAGTCCTTGATCGTACACTTAATTTAAGGCGAATATTAATGATGATATTATAATGGCTATACGATATTCGGGGACCATTTGGGTGTTAAAGTTTCTTAATATTTGTCTTATAGGTGAGGAAAAACCCCGAAAACGAAAACTTACTCAGGAAACTTGTCCCGCCCGAGACTACGCAGCATGCAGCCTGGAGTCATCACCGTTGGACTATACATTTTTATTTTTCAGGGTACAAAACTTGATGTAATAAGCATTCATTCTATTTAGGCATTTAAACAATAATAAACAATATAATGATTGTGGTAAGAACCACGTTTACATTTTATTTCTTACTAGCTAAGCCGTTGGTCCCGAGTCTGAAGATTTTCAGGCTCGTAAAAAATCCTTAAGCCTGAATGAAAAGGCCTCTAAGCAAAATTTACCGAATTTTTCCATCCTAGTACTACCTTGGTTTCCTAGATGTCAGTATGAGGCGGAACGTTGACCACGGATCACTGAAAAATGACATCTATACGAAATCAACTGTAACTAAATTAGTATGGTTCAAATTCTTCCCTGTAGGGGGAGAGCGCCTAAATCTCTGTAAAGAGAAAACATGGGTTTAAAATACAATACAAAAATACTAGCTAATACCCGGCGTGCGCTACTACGCCTAAATAAATAAAAATTAATGAATTTTTGTGTTTAGTTGTATAAGTAAAAGGAGACAAAATTATAACTGTACATTTATTAGATACCCAGTGCTGATTACCCGGCGTTACCCGAGAATCTACGTATTCCGATCTTCTTGACATAAATTAGCTCAAATACGAAAATTACTGTGTTTTATGTTTGATTAAATAAGGATGAGGAAAATTTATATCGTAATTATTTTTAGATACCCCGTGCTGTTTACCCGGCGTTGTCCGGGAATCTACTCACCCTGATCTTCTTGGCGTAAATGAGCTGAAAGACAAAAATTAATGTACTTCTTATGATTAGTTGAATAATTAAAATGAAAAACAATTATAAATATATATCGTAATTATTTTAACATTCACCGTGCTGATTACCCGGTGTTGCTCCGGAATCTACTTATCTCGATCTTCTTAGCATAAATGGGCTAAAAAAAAGCAAAATTCGTTACTGTAAAGTATCCGTAAAAGAATATCCGCTAGGAATCTACCTACTTGTCTCGATCTTCTTGGCATCAATGAAAGACAAAAATGGTTATTGTGAGTTAACCGTAAGAGATAAACACATGCTATCGTGGACGTTTATGTAGGCCTTTTTGAGATTTGCAATTCTGTGTATTTTAATGTTTGTGTTTGTTATGGTTTAGGCAGCGTAAGCCATTTAAGCGTCCTAAGAGCTACTATTTTCACGTTTTCCACTACAAAGGGCGATTTTTAAGAGTGTGCGAGTTGAGTATGACAACTCTCTTATAGCCTATGTTCATTCCGGGAATCTCCTGAACATTTAGGAAAAGCTCCATCACAATCGGATCAACGGTATGGCCGCGCATACAAACAAACAAACAAACAAACAAACATTAATTTTTATATATTAGATTATACAGTTTTTATTATTTTGTTATAAAATCTATAAATTATTAAATAAAAGTTTTAGAATCATACATATAGCCTAAAACGTGAACTTGAAGAACATAATGGTCAATGTTTTATTTCTAAGATTCGAAGTATTATTTCTAAAAGTATTATCGGTCCCCTGATTTCCATGATAGACGGATGGAATTTTTTCTTCTTATTAGTATATTACGATGCGAGGTTTGGAAGTGGTTTTTACAGAAGTGAAGAAATGTTAAAAAACCGAGCGACAGCGTGATTTTTAATTTCCGAGATTATGTAAAACTGTTCATAAACGTGCGTTGTACATCATTTTTTGCGCGATGGTATTTTGAAAATAATAAATAATAGGATAATAATAATATTTTTTTTGGAAATATTTGCGTTCACTATAAACAACTGACTAACGTTAACAGTGAGGGCAATGTTTATTAGTTGAGATTATAGCAGGCCGTGACACCAATTAGTGATAAAATTGCGGCAAATACGTATTTATTTTTTAATTTTGTTTCAAATAAAGTTCATTTCATTTAAAATACAGTGCTTTCTGTCGTATAATTATATTAACACTACCTTTTGAATATATTTTTGTATATACATTGTACAGAGTATACAAAAATAGCAGCTGGTTTACTTCCCACATCTAGGCCCTGCCGTCCACCCCTTGGGATACCTCGGTCGTCATGACCATACTCCCAAGTCCTAGTTCTAGTCCTCCCTATCCTAACTTCGCGTCCACGTTCAAGTTCTCGGTCCTTACACCAACACTCCAGGGAGAGAGTGTTGGAGTTTGCACTTCTGGGCAATTGATGAGCTACATAGTACATCAGGTCACTCAATCCTGATGACCCCACAGTTGGTCCACGGGCTCCATGAGCCTAGCCGGGAGGACTGCTGTCGCAGATCCACCGACCATTCCCCTGTTCTGCCTCCAGGGACGTGTCCTGCAGCCGTTGTGAGACCGGCTAGGGCTACAAGCCCAACAGTGTGAGACTTTTAGTACGTCCAGGTGCTCATCTCCTGGCGACCCCACAGTTTGTCGACGGGCCCGTAGGCCAAGCCAGGAACCAGTACAGTAGCTCCCCGCTGGACTGGTCCGAGCCGAGCCCTGGTGTGCCCCCAGGGACCCTTCTGCAGCTGTTGTGGTCCAGCACGGAGCTCGCAAGCTCCAACAGATGAGCAATTAGTACGACAAGGCGCTCAACTCTTGCCTACCCCACTAATGGTTCACGAGTCCCTTGGACTTAACCGGGAGGACTGTCTAGCAGATCCACCGATCTTTCCCCCAGTGCACCAGCTGGGGACGTGTTTGGTTGCTGAAGTGGGTCCAGCCTGAGCTTTTAGTACGTCAGGTCGCTCAACTCCTGACGACCTCACAGATTGTCCTTGGGTCACTCGGTTCCAGATTCAGCGCTAAGTCCTAGACCCTGGAGACCGCGCTTCCCTCCTTTCCCGAGCTTATCGACCTGGTGGTAATTCCCAGCATTACGCCCGGTATTGTCCCATCCAGCCCGTTCGCAAGACTAGGCCTAGTCGTGTAGCTGCTGTGAGGCAGCCCACTGAGCAATGTAGGCATCCAGGGTGCTCATCTCCCATGGTGCCCCCACAGGTGGTCTCAGGTTCAATGAACCAGGAGATAGGGCCACGAACCCCTAGTCTCCCACCACCCCACCAACGGTGGCACAGGCCCCCGCTGTGGGCCGGGGTCGTTCAGGCTTGGCAGCAGGCTCCTATAACCAATAAAAATTCTCCTGCTGACCCCACTCATGGTCCGCGAGTCCATCGGACTTGGAAGGGAGGACTGACTAGCAGATCCACCGACCTTTTCCCCACTACGCCACCGAGGGGACGCGTTTTGCTGCTGGAGTGGGCGCAGCACGAGCTAAATAGTACGTCAGGTCGCTCGAGTCCTGACGACCCCACAAATGGCCCGCGGGTCCGGTCCGGACCTAGCCGGGAGGAATGCAAGCAAACCACCGACCGTTCCCCTATCCGCCGCCCGGGGACGCGCCCTGTTGCTGTTGTGAGCACAGCTGGGGCCCGTAAACGGACCCCCAGGGGGTTTACTTCCCACACGAGGTTTGTAATATGTATTATTACAGTATAGTTATTTAGGTTGGCAACCCCAAAATTTAGGTAGTTGAATTTTTAATCATGGTCGCCATTGCTGTAAGTACGACAAAACGCTCTATCGCGCAAATAAATATTATTTAAGGAGCACTTCGACGAACAAAATATAAAATCGTAGTATGTTACTCACACACACACAAACACATATTATATATATCCATCCATCCATAGTAATTCTGCCCGAGAGCAGGTCTTTCATTGCTATCATAGCATTTTCATGCTATGCTTTGCAGCTTTACTAGGGAATTTTAAGTGCTGTAGCTTCCCGTTGCTTTCCACACCGGTGAAGGATGATAATGATAAGGATGATGATGACCGGATGATTTTCGGGGACCTTGGGCCCAAACCTTCCTGACATTTGTCTTACAGTGAGTACAAACCCCGAAAAAAACCTCACCCAGGAGCCTGTCCCGACCAGGAATCGAACCCGGACCCGCTGTGTGACAAGGCAGCACGCTACCTCGAGAGCACAGCGGTGAATATATATATGACATAAGAAACCTGAACTGGTATTTTAACTCAAGATCTCTAACTATATACGTTAGTCATTTAACCGCTAGTCCAATCAGGCTCCTAGCACAAACATTTATCTTTCCTTCCTCATATATGATTTTCAATCATCAGAGATAAGGAACATCGTCCTCACGGCCATCTCGCGGCTTCTAAAACAAGTAAGCATTTTTAAAGAGAATATTTACATTTTAGCAGTAACGGTTCTTTATTTTGATATTATAATTTAATTTCCACATTTAGCAATGAAGGCCGAATATGGCTTGAAAAGAAAAATAAACGCCAGAGCCGGGATTTGAAGCCCGATACCTCTAACTTTGAACGTTAGTTACACAACCACTAGTTCAGTATGGCTCTTAACACAAACATTTATTTTTCCTTCCTTATGTATGATTCTCAATCACCAGAGACTACGGGACATCGTTCTTACTGCCATCTCGCGGTCTCTGTTACAAGTAAGTATATTAAAGAGAATATTTACACTGTGCGCTTCTTTATTTAGATGTTGTAATTAAAATTTCACAATTAGCAATGAATGCTAATATATATAAAACAACTGTATCGCTCATTATTAATATACTGAATATAAAGAAAGTACACTAAAGAGTGTCCATTGCTGTTGTCTCGGTTTAGAGCCTCAGACTCGGGCGCATAGGGATGGAGTTGGATCCCAGGTGGGACAAGTTTCATGCGTGTTTTTTTCGCAGTAATTCCTCACTTGTAAGACAAATTCCACGAATCTTCAGGGTTATAAAGGTCCCCCAATATCGTGTGTGACTGGTGTGTTTCGTTTCAATGTTGTGTTGTTTCGGAGGAGGCTTTGACATTGTGCTGATCACTCATTCAGTGAGGTCTTCCATGTCCTAGTGTGGTCAAAAGAGTATGTAAGGTCCACTTTTCTAAATCCCTCTTCTGACAAATGATGCGACTGTAAGGCCCGGGCGGCATGTAGCATATAAAAAGTACCTGTAATGTGAGGGGTTCACCTGGATTAAAGGAATGGAACGCAATAAGCATTTCCTATAAACATTTCGCAAATTTGAATTTTAACGTAGTGTATCACGAACAGAATGTAATATTTGACTGTACGAAAAAAAGTTGTGTTGATGACCTAAAAAAGACGGATAAATTTACTTATTATTGCTATAGTTTGTTTTTAAACAGAAAATACAAATGATTGATGTGATTATGTTTTCAGCAAAGCAAATGTCAGTTTAGCTTTGTAAAATCAGACAATGATCTATTAACGGGAAGTAAATATCGTAAGTAAAAAGTGATCTGCTTGCTTAAAAATGTCAGTTTCCTTTATAGATATATCACCTAATTCTTCTAGGCATTCCGACTTTCAAATTAATCATTCCAGTCTTGCATAGTGACGCCAGATACTATGTCATCCTCTTTTATAGTTTATAAATACACTCATAGGGGAACATTCCGACTTGGGGATCAAAATAGCTAAATAATTAATTAATAGATTATAACGCGAAATTTCCCTCCAGATTGTTCTAGTTTCAAATATTAACTAGACATATCATTAAATCTAGATAATATAGTTACAGGCCAGTAATTTGAGATAAAAATGTAATATAGAGAAACATAACGAGTTTGGACTTTAATTAATCAGAATTTTATGATAAATCCAATGATCATATTACTGAATCGATTTTATTAATTATATAAAAGTTGATTTCCTCTTAGTAAAAATTACTTAGAAAACGCTTTTGGTTAAATTTGGGTTATGCCAATATGGTTGAAGCCAGAAAGTCTAGAAGTCATAGGGTATGACAAAGGTAGACCCAGATACCTGAATACAATAGATACCAAACCTTTGTTAATGAAAATGTGTCAGGACGTCTATTTGAAATGAGATTAAAATATCAGTCAAAATAATATTTATGAGTGACAAGGGAAACATCACTATGTCAGGATAAGTTTCAAATATTAATTTAGATACTGATCAGTTAAAGTATTACTACGAACTACACATAAAAATTAATTTAAAAAAAAACTCAAAGGCCCAACGAGAAACAACTTGGCAACATTGTAGACAAGTGGCTCGAAAAGCCACACCTTTTTTATATATCTGTAATATATGTGCTCATGTATTTAAACCAATAAGAAAGAAATGTATCCCTTCTCCAGTAGCGATCTGACGATCGAAAGAATACTGAGGTTTTCAAGATATAACAAATTGAGACGTGTGCAGTAACAGAAGTCTCCCAACTAGCTAAGGGAGGACATAAAAAGTTTCATTGTAATCGCGAGAAGCCACCCAGATATCTAAGGGGAAAACATAGATTAAAATTACATTGCGGATATTTATCCATAACTTTTATATTATTTTAATAATAATAATTCTTCAGTATTCTAACGCAAAATCAGATTGCTAACACAACATATAATCAAATGTTTTTTTCATTGTATCGAAAAGAAGGATAGTGAATACGATTTAAATAAATCGAGTGATTTATAAACTACAATTATTGAAAATACTATTGCTGCCCGTACAGTTCCTGCGGTATTCCCTTAGATAAGTTTCCTGATCTCTCACCGAACCCAACCTGACTAGACCGCGAGCATGAAAGTCTCACATTCCGAGGATTCCTTATAATAAATCCTTGTATTAAACCCACATCCTGTGATAATCCATCACTTGTATCCAACCCCAAGATTTTGACCCAAGATAGATCATCGTTTGATTAATGTCTTTGACATCGTCCGATTCCTAACAGCCAATTTTGTCGGTCCATCCAATCTCCTGGTTGTAGATATTTCTCCTTCATGTATAAACATATTCCTTGACTCCAGGAGGTTTTAGGTCTTCCTCTGCCTCGTCTTCCCACAGGTATCCATTCCAAAACAGATTTTGGTAGTCGATCCTCTTCCATTCGCTGGACATGTCCGTACCATCTTAATTGCTAAGTTTCAATATAATCTAAAATAGTGTCATGAATCTTCATTTTCTCCCTTATAATTGGGTTTCTAATTTTTTATCCTCTTGAAATTCTTGCTGCCCTTCGTATACAATCCATTTCCGTTGCCAAAAGATACTTACTTGTTTTTGTTGTTAATGGTCAAAGTTCTGCTCCATAAGTAATGATGCTTTTAACAATTTTATGATATATATATATATATATATATATATATATATATATATATATATATTCATTTTATTTTTATTACTTATATTTTATCAACAATATTCCATTGAGGCAATTAATTGTTTTTAAAATATTAATAATAGTTTATTGTTGCTGAAATATTTGCTAGCCTTCCCCCTAATAAATAATACAACTTTGTGACTTCTTTCTCCTTCCTTAACCCTCCTACTGGCCAAAAGAATGGTTGAGAAAGTGTGATTCATCATTCAATCAACCTGATTGATGATAACCTGAAATGCTTAACATTAGCTACTAATCAAGATAACAGCCCTAATTGGAAGAAGATAAAGCAATTTCGGGATGATGATAGTGCAGGAGTTTGCTACATAAGGAATAAAAACACGTTTTGTTAGCTACTTTTCAGATTGTTATTACGCTGTTGTTTACATGTATTACTGAATTCCTTAGGAATAGAGATATGAGGTTGTACTCACGATTAAATTATACTTTTTTACAGATCCTCACAACTCTATCTAGTAGAGACCGTTAATTACAATGACCAAAATTTACACACACGCACGGACGCACGCACACACGCACGCACACACACACACACACACACACACACGAGTAAAATAAGGCCAAAACCGGAATTTGAATCCGATAATTTTTCTTTTCGTGTATTAATTGGTGTTCTTCGTTTAATTTATCCAACCATAATATTTCTGCCCCGAGGGTAGGTTTTCACTACAGTCATAGCATTTTCATGCTAGGCTTTACATCTGTACTAGGGAATTATCGGTGTGGTAGCTACCCGTTGCTTTCCACACCGGTGAAGGATGATGATAATATGGATGATGATGATGATGGCCGGATAATTTACGCGGACCGTTGGGCCCTAAGCTTCCTGACATTTGTCTTACAGGTGAGGAAAAACCCCGAAAAAAAACTCACCCAGGAGCCTGTCCCGACCGCGAATCGAACACGGGCCCGTTGTGTGACCAGGCAGCACACTACCTCGAGACCATAGCAGTGGAAGTTTAATTTATAATATTTCTATTATTATTATTATTATTATTATTATTATTATTATTACTATTATTATTATTATTATTATTATTATATAATGGAGGAGAAAATGTTCAAGCACGTGAATTCCTATTTCAAACAACAAAACTTTATACAACTTACATTTTGCAGATCAATTGTTATTGCACAAGATTATGAAGATTTAGAATATATGAGTAGAAAAATAATAGAGGAAAATGAAAAATGGGGATTAATGTTGAACCTGAAGAAAACAAAATATTTATCAATTGGTGAACCAGAACAAAATTTAATTTTGGAGACTGGAGAAACAATAAAAACGTGTAGTGAGATCACATATTTAGGAATTAAAATAAAGAAAATCGAAGTTACGAAGAGTAAATAAGAAATAGAAATAATAAAGAAAAATTTACAATTACTTGCCTCAATGGAATATTGTGGGATAAAATATAAGTAAGAATTATGAAATGAATATATATCATACAATTGTTAAAAGCATCATTACTTATGGAGCAGAACTTTCACCTTTAACAACAAAAACAAATAAGTATATTTTGGCAACGGAAATGGATATTATACGAAGGGCAGCAAGAATTTCATAAAAGAGAAAAAATTAAGAACTCAGTTATAAGGGAGAAAATGAAGATTGAAGACACTATTCTAGATTCTATTTAAACTCAGCAATTAAGATGGTACGGATATGTCCAGCGAATGGAAGAGGATCGGCTACCAAAATCTGTTTTGGAATGCAAACCAGAGGGAAGACGAGGCAGAGAAAGATCTAGAACCTCCTGGAGACAGGGAATATATTTATACATAAAGGAGAAGCATCTACATCTAGGAGATTAGATGGACCGACAAAATTGGCTATTGGGAATCGGACGATGTCAAAGACGTTAATCAACCGATGATCCCTCTATCTATTTGTATTACTATTATTATTATTATTATTATTATCATTATTATCATTATTATCATTATTATTATTATTATTATTATCATTATTATTATTATTATTATTATTATTATTATTATCATTATTATTATTATTATTATCATTATTATTATCATTATTATCATTATTATCATTATTATTATTATTATCATTGTTATCATTATTATTATCATCATTATTATCATTATTATTATCATTATTATCATCATTATTATCATTATTATCATCATTATTATCATTATTATCATTATTATTATCATTATTATCATTATTATCATTATTATCATTATCATTATTATCATTATTATCATTATTATCATTATTATCATTATTATCATTATTATTATTATTATTATTATTATTATTATTATTATTATTATCATCATCGATAAAGCCTGTCCCAAGCCAGGTTAGAAAACGGTGAGGGGGAGGAGTAACAACCTCGTTAAAAACCAAGGTTCAGTACGCCCGGCTGATAGTATCCTGTAAGGGCCCCTTGTCTAGGGTACAGATACTACAGCTTTGCAGTTCTGATAAAGGCTAGAAGAAGAAAACCTTGACCAAAAGTCACCTGGTCCTCCAGGTTGGGGTTTTGATGCATCAGGCCAGTTCCCTGTTCGTCACAAAAGACTAACAATGCTGAAAAGCCTAAACATTTAAAGCTGGGCGGACAGGAATCAAGACGACAAAAGCAAAGAAAAAAAAATCTTATTGGAACATGGAACATTCGAGGGGTTCGAAATAAAATGGTGGACATCATAGAGGAAATGGAAACGATTAATCAAGACATGATTGTGTTAAAAGGAAGAAAAAAGAAAGGAAAAGCTTCAGAAATTAAAGGTTCATATAGGCCTATACATGTTTTCAGTGGAGTCGAGAAACATAAACGAGTCCATAGAGGAATCTCATTAATAATTAAGAAGAAATTCAAGAAATTTATAACTCGTTGGGAAACCATAAATGAAAGCATTATCAATATATTGAAAAAAAATACAATTCTAGGAGTGTATGGAATAAGCCAAGATGAATCACCTACGAAAGAAATATGAGTTCTATGGGAACTCTAGAGAAATTATTATGATGGGAGATTTTAATGGTAGAACTGGTACCAGGACTGGAAATGAAGTGGTGGGTCCTTTTGGAGAGGAGAAAATTAATGATAATGGCGAAAGACTTAAAGAAATATGTGAGCAGTACTCGTTAAAAATTACAAATGGATTTTATCAACACAAAGACATTCATAAATACACAAGATATCAAGAGACTTTACAACAGAGATTAATGATACAAGATATTAGAGTGTATAGAGGTCCAACCTGTGGTAGTGATCATTATTTGGTTAATGCAAAAATATTTTTCCATATGTTAATAAGACTGACGATAAGAAAGAGAATTTGGAGTCATCAGAAATTATGCACACACCTCTATAATACTCTGTTGTAAGGGGCGATGCTATTTTATACCTTTACCACAAGAGGCAGGAAGAAAAGTTAATTGAAAATACATTTGATACTCCTGAAAAACAATATCAGTTTATTGTCGAAAATATATACATGGCTGCTAGTGAAGCTTTGGGAGAAAAGGAAATGGAGAATAAGAATAATTATTTTTGGAATAAGGAAATTACGAATGATGTAGATGATGAAAAAGTAAATATCTTAAATTGTTAAGTACAAAAAAATAGACGGAGAAAATGAAGTATAAAAAAAGAACAAGCAAAGGTAAGAAAGAAGGTGACTGAACAAAATAATAAATATTGGGAAAGAATGTGTCAAGGAATTGAGTGTTATATTGGAAGAAACACGTGTTCAGAGGCGTGGATGACTGTGAAAAATTTAAAATAAAACCAATATTCGGGGGATTACTTTAAATGAATGGAAAATATATTTTAGTAAGCTATTGACTCAAGATCGTTCGGAAATTTTAAGTGGAATTGAAGAGAAAACTGATGATCAAAACAGAACGAGTCTACATTTAGATATTGAGACAGTAGAGATAACAATTCCATCCATGCATAGTAATCATGCCAGAAGGCAGGTCCTTCACTACAATCATAGTATTTTTTTCATGCTATGCTTGCAGCTTTATTAGGGAATTGTGGGTCTGGTAGCTTCCCGTTGCTTTCCACACTGGTGAAGAATGATGATGATGATAATGATAAGGATTCTGATGGTGGCCATATGATTTCGGGGACCGTTTGGGTCTTAAAGTTTTCCTGACATTTGTCTTACAGGTGAGGAAAAACCCTGATGAAAACCTCACCCAGAAAAACTGCCCCGACCGGGGATCGAACTCGAGCCCGCTGCGTGACAAGGCAGCACGCTACCCCGAGACCACAGCGGTGGACAGATAGCAATTGGAAGTTTAAAAAATGGAACGGCTTGTGAGGTAGAAGAAGTACAACTGGAATTAATTAAATGTGGTACAAGAAAATTATTTACATTGTTAAGGAGCCTTTTTGAAAGATACCTAAAAGGAGAAGATATATCAGTAAAATGGAAAATTGGGTTGATATCAGTCATTCATAAGAAGGAAGACAAGAAGGGTGCAATACTTACAGAGGACTCACCGTAATGGATGTATTTAACCGTATATATGGAAAAATAATCAAATACTATTTGGAAGAAAATTATAAACATAGAGAGACTGAAGTACAAGCAGGCTTTAGGTCTGAGAGATCTACGATTGAGCACATATTTGTGGTAAAACAATTCATTGAAAAGACTAATAATAACCAACAAGATAATTTGACATTTGTGGATTTAGAAAAGGCATATGACACCGTACCTTTAGAAAAGATGTAGGAAGCGTTAGAAGATATGGACATTAACTATACAATTATTAATGGAATAAAAATATTGTATAAAAATGCAGTATCTAAAATTAAAATTGGAAATTGTGTATCAGAAGAAATTAAAGTAACATAAGGTCTTCGTCAAGGCTGTAGCATACCACCCACATTATTTAAGATATTTATACATAAACCACTGTCAAACTGGAGCAAAAATGTTCAGGAATGGGAGTACCAATTGGAAATGGATCAATAGATATAATATATACATCGGAACTGTCAACAGCACGTACGGTTTACTGCCCGTGCGACCCATATCTGTAAATAACATTGTATGTATCTTACTTTTAGTCTAATAAAGTCCTTATGTAGTAGTAATATATACACTATCATTTGCGGATGATCAGATTATAATTGCACAAGAATATGAAGACATAGATTTTATGGTCAGAAAATTATTGGACGAATACGATAACTTGGTTTTGAAAATAAATTTAGAAAAACATTTTATATGGGATGTGGAGCCGAAACCCGAGATTTAATATTGGAAGATCAAAGGGGGTATATTAGAGGATGTGAAGGATTTAAGTATTTGGGAGTAATGCTAGATAAAGAAGACAAAAAGAAAGTGATATTAAGAACATAATACATAAGGGTAGAGCAATAACAGCAATGATAAATGGAGTCTTATGGAACATACATATATATCCAGAAAAAATAAGTTACAAATATATAATTCAATAGTGAGAAGTACTGTCACATATGGAGCTGAAGTTTAGAAATTCAACAAAAACTTAGAACAAAAACTTATGTCGATGGAAATGAATTTCTTGAGGAGAGCAGCAGGATGTTTAAAATTAGAAAAAATATGAAGTATTATCATACGAGAAAACATGAATATTAGATGTTCAATAGTAGATTATATAAGATCTAAGCAATTAAATTGGTATGGGCACGTACAACGAATGCAAGAAGAAATGTTAGCGAGGAAAGCATTGGAATGGTGTCCATATGGAAGAAGAAGGAAAGGAAGACCTCGAAACTCGTGGATGCAAGAAATAACGTGAATGAGAACAAGAGGACTGGATGACATGGTGTGGAAGAATAGAGACGAGAGGAGAAGAGAAATAAAATTTTAAGCACAGATAGATGTGTAAACATAAAAAATCTGTATATAATAATAATGATAATAATTATTATTATTATTACTATTATTATTATTACTATTATCAAGGAAAGGAACTTTCGAGAGTAAAAATAATTATAAATAATAAACCAATAGAACAAGTAACACACTTTAATTATTTAGGTAATAATATATCACAGTTTCATAATCAAAAAGATGTGGAAACAAATTTAGAAAAATATAACAGATTAAATGGTATAATTAGGAGAAATTTTGGAAAACAAATGAGGAAAGAAATCCAATTGAGATTTCATAATGCCATAGCCAAACCTGCTCTACTATACGGAAGTGAATGCTGGACACTTCGAGCAAAAGATAAATCCCGCATTAATAGTTCACAAATGAGATTCCTCCGATCACTAACTGGAGTAACATTAAGGGATAGAATGAAAAGTGATGAGATAAGGATGCAGTGGAATAGTAGGGAAATGGTTGAACATATACAAAATTATCAGATTAAATGGTTCCAACACGTCCAGAGAATGTCAAATTCCCGTTTACCAAAGATGATTTACCACCTCAACCCTAATGGCAAAAGAGACCTCGGAAGACCCTTCAACCGATGGAAGGATCATTTTTTGTAGTCGCAGAACGGGCATCATCACCCAATACTGCATTCGGAAGAAGAAGAAGAAGAAGACTATTATCATTATTATTATTATTATTATTATTATTATTATTATTATTATTATTATTATTATTAATAGTTGGCCTTTTTTGCTAAATGTCAAACTTTTAATTATTTTTTGTCATTGAGCAATGCAAGCTTAATATGACATAAGAAAAATATGTCTAGTAACATTGAGAATATATATAAGAAAAATTAATGTTTGTACTAGACTTGCTCGGTTGCGTAATCGGTAGCGCACTGGGCTATAAATCCAGTGGTCCGGGTTCAAGTCCCTTCCGAGCATTTATTTTTCTTATTATGTCATATATATATAATATATATATGTATATATGATACCCATTCATTTATTTGATGAATTTTACTTTATTCCCGAATGTATTCATGTTTGATTCTATCATGTCATTTGTTGTGTTTCCAAGTCTTGTTTTATTTTTAATGTTTCGGTCGTTGTTTCATATGCAAATAGTGAGGACAGGTCGTACTACAGATGTATGTACTCGCACTTTAGTTTCCGTTTTGATCTACTTATTCCTCCATATTCGTACATAGTTCATTGATCCCGCAAACCTCGCTGCTTTGTTGGTTTGTTTCGTATTTTCACTTTGTAAACTCTCGCTTATTGCAACTTCAGTGGCCAGATATATAAAATTATTAATATTATATATAATTCTCCTTGGTTTCTAATTTACATCGTGGTGGTTCTGTCCATACCACTAAATATTTGATTCCGGTTTCTCAAATTAAATTTTCATGTCGTATTTTTGACAATCAATTATAAATTTATACACTAGGCGTTGGAGATTATCCTCAGAGCCACTAATTAAATACTATGTCATCCGCATAACACACGTTATTGATTTCCATATTATAAATTTTATATCCTCTCTTACCTGTAACAATGTAAATACCGATCAACCTCATCGGTTAATGACCTGCGTTTCTGACTACAGTTCATGAGATCCCGGGTTCGATTCTCGGTCAGACCACAGGAATTTTTCCTTAATAGGTAATTACCCCTGTGGTTGCCCGTGGTCTGCAATTTAGGTTAAGTTTAGTTTAAGGTCTCTCTTGGCGCTTCATTATTATTTATCATCCATCATATCCTCGGGGAAATATAACTCCGCCTTCCAGGTGCTTCAATCTAAGATAAGAGTATACAGTATAAGGGTAAAGTTATTGGGAATAATCACTTCCTACTTATATAACAAAAATGGTAATAGATACAAAACGGAAAAGTATGTACCACAAAAAAGAAAATTGAAAACTACAAGACATTTAAAGTGCATTGCCTTCAAGAAGAAGATACCATTTTATATTAATTGTATCAAAATTGTGAGAAATAAGCAGTACAATAATAGAGGTATAAATGAAAGGAATGAAGAAATAGCATAAATTGTTAAAAAAAAGGAGGAGTTATGTCTGTAATTTTACAACAAAATAACATAAAATCTAATAGATTGTGAAAGGAAAAGTGCCACTGTAAAGAAAGAAATAGGAAACATTAAGATAATAGAAAAAAATACATAGGTGATATAGAAAAAAATATGTATACGAAAAAAAATCATTCATAAAGCAGCGAAACGCCTCCATGAAACTGAGAAAGATCATTTAAATTTAATTTAAACCCAGTAACAGAAGATCAATAGTTTGGTTATTATAGAGAACTTTTGACTGATAAATATAATGACAATAAAATTACAAACGCTGACCGATGAGAATGTAGACCCAAAGATATTAGAAGAACTATTAATCACAATAACCTCTTGTCGGAATAAGAAAACAGTCGGAACGGATGAAGTTAATAGTTAATTAATAAAATATGCGTCATGCCCCTGTGTTTACACCTTTTATGTTTATTAAATATCTGTTGGAAGTTTGGACACGTTCCAGAAGAATGGAAGGAAGGTAGCAATAATTCGTCCAATATTAAAAAAGGCAGCAGACATGAATGTAATAATTATCGAGGAATGAGTCTTCTAAATACATGTTATAAGATCTACGCCTCCATTTTGAAACGTCGTCTTAATATTATTATTGAAAATGTGTTATCAGAAACCCAAAACTCTTTTAGAAAAGGAATATCTTTTTTCAGACTGAACATATGTTACAACACAATTGTTAGAGAAAAATAGAGGATATAACTTACCAATATATATGTTGTTTATTCATTTTGAGAAGGCCTTAGACAGGTGAATACAAATGAATTATGGAATATAATGATAAATAGAGGCATTCCACAACATTTGGTTAAAATTATTGAATGTTAATATATATATGTTAAAATATATTAAATACAATGTGTCATAAAGCACAAAACAATAAAACGACGATAATTAACTGCGGAGTTAAACATGGTTGCCCACTTTCGTCATCACCGTTTAATATACAGGGTGTAACAGGACCTCACCGACAAAATGATAGGGATGATAAGGCCATGCAGAGTGGATCACTATTGTGAAGGAACATGAAAGTCCGAAACAAGTCATTTTTGAGTTAAGCGCAGGTGAACGTGGTCGCCCGTAAAGGTCGGAATTGAATACAAACAACTGTGCACATAGAATTTTATTGAAAAAGGCAAGTTTTTTTAATAAGTGTTCAAATAGTCGGCCCTGTGCCTCATTGTATGTTTGATATCGTCGCAGCAACCATCAGCCAACACGGCCGAGCATGGTAGGGATGTACAGGAACTATAGATAAGCTCCCCAGTTAACCTTGCTGGCAGATTTACAAGTCCCAGCAGATAAGTACCAACAATTACAACCCAAAAGTTGACGGAAAACCTCTGCTAGTGATTGCGAAAATTAATTTCACGTGGGTTAGTGTAATGCCAGTGTAATTCCTACATAAAATAGGCCTCACCTGAGAATAACACCTGTGTAGGAAAGGCAGCATCGTGAACAGTCTGATGTAGAAACCAATGTACAAATTTCATACGAGGTAAACAATTCTGTGGTCATATTGCCTGCACCTTCCGAATGTGGTACGTGTGTATGTTGTACTCCCTCGATATCCTCGAAATGGACTTGTGACTTACGTTCATAGCACGCGTGCTGGTTGAAGGTTCGACAGTAACTCGCTCACCACAGCGTCCTCAAAACTGGTGTCCTCACATCAAGCCTCCCGCCGCCAACGGCCCGAGGACGAACATTCGCCGTTTCTCTAAGGTGTCGATGAAATACAGCAAATGTAGTAGGTCCCCAATGGTGTGGAAGTCTCCTGTAGGGACAGGGCTACTAATACTTGCGACGAGTCCTCTTCCATTTGCTCTCGCCTCACCGTAATACATAATCATGTCTCTGAATCCAGACAACTCGTAATGCTTTTTGATTAAATTCTCAAAACAACAACAAACCAAACCTACAGGTACATATTGCTACAACATAGTGAGGGATGAGGGCACAGAAACAACGAACGGGTTTGTTCCAATGTGTCGCGCGCGCACCTTGATATATGCACATAACTCATAAACGACATGTTTAATACTATATGTTCCTTCATAAAAAATGATCCTCTCTCCATGGCTTATCATCCCTGTAATATTGTCGGTGGGATCCTGTTACACCCTGTATAAACGATGCCAACAGAATTGGCAAACAGTTTTAACTGAACATTTAATATTAACGATATTTTATTAAATACTTTACTTATACAGGTAACACAGAAGATGGCTTAAACGGGTAATTTTAAAATTGAGAAAAATATGTGAAACATTTAACTTGAAAATGTCTATTCTAAAAAAGTTTTAGCTTTTCGGGTGTACGAGCTACTAAGAGTGAAAATCCAATTGGAGAATAAAGCAAACAATAGAAGAGGTGAGCTATTTTAATTATCTGGGATACAATGTGTGATATAGAAAAAATAAAGACATTGCAAACAAAATAAAAACATTTAATTATAACCGTGGCACCATGAAACGAAGTCTCAAAGGAACTAGAAAGGATACATTATTAAAATTTTATAAAACAATGGCGGCTCCAACACTATTATATGGATCGTAACACTGGTACTTAAACAAAAACTAGGAACAAAGAACTGTAAATTCGGAAATGAAGTTTTTTTAGTAATATTGGTGGCTATTAAATAACAGATAGAAACGGAATGAAAATATACGAAGATAACTAACTATAAGAAAGCTTTCAGATAGAATTGCGCAATAAAGATATAAATGGATCGACAACATAAATAGAATGGAAAATAACAGAATCCCAAAACAGACTGTTAAATCCCAGATTTAATGTGATTGATAGTTTTCCTTTTGCGAAGACGCTATTGTTTACGCGTCTTCGCCTTATCTCTGTTTAACTTGTTTTCACTTGTTTATGTTTGAGTCAGACCTACCATATTGTTTGTTTGTTTATGAAAGCACTCGATCTGATAGCTGGTTATTTGTTTTGTATGTAGTTTCTCCTAGTTAAGTTACTACTCATTGAATAAGGTCGAGCTTTCTCTACTTGAGAATTTCGTCTCACCATGTTAAGTTAAAAGCTGCATGGCCGAGCACAAATTACCACTCGACCATCTTCATGGAGTAAGGTCGAGCTCAAGTTACCGCTCAGCCTTCTAGGAGTAAGGTTGAGCTTAAGTTACTTCTCAAACTTCAAGGAAGGTTGAGTTCTCTCTCTCTACTAGAGAATTTCGTCTTGACCATGTTTAAGTTAAAAGCTGCAAGGTCGAATCAAAGTTACTACTAGACCTTCATGGAATATGGTTGAGTTTTCTACAGTATAATCTGTGCTTCTGCAAATAGCTGACCATGTACAAGTTTAAAGCTGCAGGGTAGAGTTTAAGTTCTGCTCCAGCCGCGAGCAGACCGTCCTATTACGTCTAGTGGGCAGGCTCTTTGCATTTGAAGAGACGTTATACAACGTTCTACTAGTTCTGCATAGATCTACATGGTCTACATGTACTCTCTACAGTACAATTGCTTCTCAACCTTCAAGTAGTAAGGTTGAGTTTTCGCTCTAGTTTCATTCAAGCTCCCATTCGGGACAGTTTGTTCCATCTCTCCCAAGCTGCATGGTCGAGTTGAGTTCTACTCCAGCCTCGAGCAGGCTATATTGTTACTTACAACTTTCAAGCTCTACACAGATGTTCGACGAGCTGTCGACTCAATACGTTCTATATTTACGCTACATTCTACAAGTTGAGTCCTGTACTTGCTACGAGCAGGTTGCTTCATCGTATTTCAAGATACCATTAAAACTGTGTTGCATCATGTAGTTCTACTAGTCTAGACGAGCTGTCGACTCAATACGTTCTATATTTACGCTACATTCTACAAGTTGAGTCCTGTACTTGCTACGAGCAGGTTGCTTCATCGTATTTCAAGATACCATTAAAACTGTGTTGCATCATGTAGTTCTACTAGTCTAGACGAGCTATCGACTCAATACGTTCTATATTTACGCTACATTCTACAAGTTGAGTCCTGTACTTGCTACGAGCAGGTTGCTTCATCGTATTTCAAGATACCATTAAAACTGTGTTGCATCATGTAGTTCTACTAGTCTAGACGAGCTGTCGACTCAATACGTTCTATATTTACGCTACATTCTACAAGTTGAGTCCTGTACTTGCTACGAGCAGGTTGCTTCATCGTATTTCAAGATACCATTAAAACTGTGTTGCATCATGTAGTTCTACTAGTGTAGACGAGCTGTCGACTCAATACGTTCTATATTTACGCTACATTCTACAAGTTGAGTCCTGTACTTGCTACGAGCAGGTTGCTTCATCGTATTTCAAGATACCATTAAAACTGTGTTGCATCATGTAGTTCTACTAGTCTAGACGAGCTGTCGACTCAATACGTTCTATATTTACGCTACATTCTACAAGTTGAGTCCTGTACTTGCTACGAGCAGGTTGCTTCATCGTATTTCAAGATACCATTAAAACTGTGTTGCATCATGTAGTTCTACTAGTCTAGACGAGCTGTCGACTCAATACGTTCTATATTTACGCTACATTCTACAAGTTGAGTCCTGTACTTGCTACGAGCAGGTTGCTTCATCGTATTTCAAGATACCATTAAAACTGTGTTGCATCATGTAGTTCTACTAGTCTAGACGAGCTGTCGACTCAATACGTTCTATATTTACGCTACATTCTACAAGTTGAGTCCTGTACTTGCTACGAGCAGGTTGCTTCATCGTATTTCAAGATACCATTAAAACTGTGTTGCATCATGTAGTTCTACTAGTCTAGACGAGCTGTCGACTCAATACGTTCTATATTTACGCTACATTCTACAAGTTGAGTCCTGTACTTGCTACGAGCAGGTTGCTTCATCGTATTTCAAGATACCATTAAAACTGTGTTGCATCATGTAGTTCTACTAGTCTAGACGAGCTGTCGACTCAATACGTTCTATATTTACGCTACATTCTACAAGTTGAGTCCTGTACTTGCTACGAGCAGGTTGCTTCATCGTATTTCAAGATACCATTAAAACTGTGTTGCATCATGTAGTTCTACTAGTCTAGACGAGCTGTCGACTCAATACGTTCTATATTTACGCTACATTCTACAAGTTGAGTCCTGTACTTGCTACGAGCAGGTTGCTTCATCGTATTTCAAGATACCATTAAAAACTGTGTTTGCATCATGTAGTTCTACTAGTCTAGACGAGCTGTCGACTCAATACGTTCTATATTTACGCTACATTCTACAAGTTGAGTCCTGTACTTGCTACGAGCAGGTTGCTTCATCGTATTTCAAGATACCATTAAAACTGTGTTGCATCATGTAGTTCTACTAGTCTAGACGAGCTGTCGACTCAATACGTTCTATATTTACGCTACATTCTACAAGTTGAGTCCTGTACTTGCTACGAGCAGGTTGCTTCATCGTATTTCAAGATACCATTAAAACTGTGTTGCATCATGTAGTTCTACTAGTCTAGACGAGCTGTCGACTCAATACGTTCTATATTTACGCTACATTCTACAAGTTGAGTCCTGTACTTGCTACGAGCAGGTTGCTTCATCGTATTTCAAGATACCATTAAAACTGTGTTGCATCATGTAGTTCTACTAGTCTAGACGAGCTGTCGACTCAATACGTTCTATATTTACGCTACATTCTACAAGTTGAGTCCTGTACTTGCTACGAGCAGGTTGCTTCATCGTATTTCAAGATACCATTAAAACTGTGTTGCATCATGTAGTTCTACTAGTCTAGACGAGCTGTCGACTCAATACGTTCTATATTTACGCTACATTCTACAAGTTGAGTCCTGTACTTGCTACGAGCAGGTTGCTTCATCGTATTTCAAGATACCATTAAAACTGTGTTGCATCATGTAGTTCTACTAGTCTAGACGAGCTGTCGACTCAATACGTTCTATATTTACGCTACATTCTACAAGTTGAGTCCTGTACTTGCTACGAGCAGGTTGCTTCCATCGTATTTCAAGATACCATTAAAACTGTGTTGCATCATGTAGTTCTACTAGTCTAGACGAGCTGTCGACTCAATACGTTCTATATTTACGCTACATTCTACAAGTTGAGTCCTGTACTTGCTACGAGCAGGTTGCTTCATCGTATTTCAAGATACCATTAAAACTGTGTTGCATCATGTAGTTCTACTAGTCCTAGACGAGCTGTCGACTCAATACGTTCTATATTTACGCTACATTCTACAAGTTGAGTCCTGTACTTGGTACGAGCAGGTTGCTTCATCGTATTTCAAGATACCATTAAAACTGTGTTGCATCATGTAGTTCTACTAGTCTAGACGAGCTGTCGACTCAATACGTTCTATATTTACGCTACATTCTACAAGTTGAGGTCCTGTACTTGCTACGAGCAGGTTGCTTCATCGTATTTCAAGATACCATTAAAACTGTGTTGCATCATGTAGTTCTACTAGTCTAGACGAGCTGTCGACTCAATACGTTCTATATTTACGCTACATTCTACAAGTTGAGTCCTGTACTTGCTACGAGCAGGTTGCTTCATCGTATTTCAAGATACCATTAAAACTGTGTTGCATCATGTAGTTCTACTAGTCTACTTGATATAGTGAACATTATTCATGAAGCAATAGTGAAAAGAGTTATGCTAAAATACGTGCCGCCGCCCTATTTGTTTACGTCAACTTTGGCTTCGTAGAAATTTGTTATTCACAGTGACCACAACCGAGGACATCGTATCCCCATAGCAATTGGACTAACCGGGAAAAATTAAAATATGTACCGAAATCTTACACAGACTTTAGGACGAAGAAATTTAGGAAGACCCAGTAGAAAAATATGGACAGAGCAACTATATGAGATAGGAGCAGACCGTAAGGTCTCTATGATGCTGCTGCTGATAATTAATTAATAGAACGACACCATTTAGTGCATTAATTTCTTCTAAAATCTCTATAACTGTTTTTGTTAAAATTTGTCAAAGGCCTTCTCCAAATCGATCAAATAAATAAAAGCTGCTTTATTATATTAAAGATTTTTTACAAAACATCCATCTTAAAAAAATAATATCTGTGCATGAAATCCATTTCCTAAAATCCTATTGTTCAAATCACAGACGTGTTATATCATCTAGATTTTCTGCTATGATTTTTGTTGTTGTTTAGAAATAGGAATTGAAATTAATAGCAGCAACAGAATAACAGATTAAATCCTCCATCAAGCAAATATTGGGATTCATCATTATTAAGATTCATTATAATCTCCGTTGAAGTTTTATCACAATTTAGAATTATAATACAAAATAATATACATTTTAAATCCGTCTCCTCAACCGTTGAAACATGAAGTAAATAGGCCTTTCGGGACTACTCCCATCATCAGCAAAAAGTACATCAGTATCCACTGGCTTGGAATGTAAGACTGGCTGGTCCGTTATAACTTTAAAGAGTGATTTTGAAGTACTGGGTGTTAAATAGTAGGTCATTGTTGGTTTCTATCAACGTACTGGAGGAATTGGAAATATTTAACAGATCTACGGGTTTGATAGTACCACTGGGTTAGTTATAGTTTTCAGGTTTTATTTTTATCCTACACTCGTTTTACAAACCTTGAGAATATTTGATTTATTAAATATTTGTTTTATAAACTTACATGTTCTATAAACTTACATTACATACATATTTCTGTATGTAATGTATTTGTGCCCTATTTGAACATTTCCTTCTTTGTTCCATTCTCTCCGGAAGATTATCTATTTTTCAATTTTACTAAAGTGTCTATTGTTTCTTGATCGGTAGCTTCAGCTCTTATTCTGAAAAAGTCTGTATTATTACAGTTTTCCCCAAAGCAGAAGAATATAACTTTGATGAATATTGTATCCACAACTAAAGCTGTATTTTTTGCATTTCTGTTTTTTTATTTTCTTATCATTCTCCTTGAGGTTTTCGAAGATTTTGAAGATTTACTCATGCATGTTTCCCACAATCTTCCTTTATTTCTATTATATTTGAATTTACATCGTTTCTTTAAAGCTTTATTTTCGCTAGTAGGCTACATTTTTAATCACCTATTTGCTATTATTCTTTCCAAAAATGTTCAGTTTGTTAAATTGTATGTACATCATTGGCCAACTTATACTTGTGTACTTAAAGTAGCAATTTTTAAAATATTAATTTATTTAAATATAATATTATAAAATTTCATTTAAATATATTCATATTCTAGAATTTGCTAATTTAAATATACAAGAACTAGTACCTGTATCCGTAATGGCGTAGCCCAATGATAGCTCCTTTGATAGGAGTTACTAGCCCAATATAATTTAGTTACCTTATTTGCCCATAGATGTAATGAATTGCATGCGGTCAACATACCGACTCAATGATACGTGTAGCAGGCAACTATGTTATTACCTTGAATTCGGTAAATTTTGCTTAGAGGCATTTTTATTCAGCCTTATGGATCTTTCATGAGCCTGAAAATGTTCAGACTCGGGACACAAGGCTTAAAGTCCCTCCCGGAGGACTTGCTACTTGGATGTTTCCACCTTAAGACAAAACATTACCCCGTTTCGGGACTAGGGACAAAAAGCATAACCACTAATCCACCGGGGCCAACTCAAGAAGTAGTATGGTTTAGGTCCTATACAAAATATAAAAATGAATATTTTGGAAAAAATACCTTCGCATTTAGGTGATGAAAATATACTCGTCATTACCAAAAAAGTTTAGAACCTAATTTATCCGACCCACTTAATTATTTAAAAATAATCATTTCAGAATGACTTCAACTAACTCACTGGCACTATTGAACCCATAGCTTCATGGCCGCGCGCACATAAGCTCTCCATATATCCCTATCCTGCGATGTTTTCCAATCATCCCCTGTATAATTTACTTCCCTCAAATCATATTTAATGCTATCCTCCCACCTCATTCTTGGTCTACCAACTGGACGTTTTCCCTCTGGTTTTCCTACAAGAAGCTTCCATGCACGTCTTTCATTTCCCATTCGTGCCACATGTCCTGTCAATCGCAGTCTACGAGACTTAACTGTTCTTATTATATCTGGATTTTTATAAAGATCATGCAGTTCACTGTTATATAGTCATCTCCATTCATCTGTCTGTTCATCTCTCTTTGGTCCAAAAATCTTCTTAAGAAGTTTATTCTCAAATACTAATAAAAATAAGTAATTCAACTATTTGATGGAGTATTTTATTTAAAATATAAGTTTTGGAGACTTATGAAGAAATATATTTCCTCTTTGAAGTTCTAAAAGGTTATCTTTCCTCCTCAAAGTAAGATACCATGTTTCGCATTTATTTTACATTAGTTTGAAATTTTTATCCGCATCAATTTTATATTATTTACAACATAATATTTCCATCTGATCTTACAATTTCAATGTAAACGTGTTAAATCATTAGTTTTTATTTGCATTATTTTAATTGTTGGAAAACAAATTAGACTATCTTTTTCTCCCAGTTGTATTATTTGGATGCAAAACATGGATTCTTACTTTAAGGGAAGAGAAAAGACTACTAGTATTTGAGAATAAAGTTCTTAGAAACTTTTTTGGACCAAAGAGAGATGAACAACAGACAAACTAATAGAGAAGGCAGTATAACTCTGAGCTACATGATTTTCATGGGAAACCAGGTATAATAAAAACAGTTAAGTATCGGAGACTGCGATGGCAGGAAGTGTGGCAGGACTGAGGAATAAAAGAGAGGCTTGGGAAATTCATGTAGGAAAACCAGAGGGGTAGCGCCCAGTACATAAGCCAAGATTAAAATGGAAGGAACATATTAACCATAATTTTAGTGAAATAAATTATACAGGTGACAATTGGGAAAAATTAGCTCAGGATGGGCTATTATGGAGAGCTTATGTTCACGGGGCAATAAATCTCTGGGTTTGAAAGTGCTAGTGAGTTAGTAAGAGTGTCATGATAAAATTATTAGTTTGTATGATAAATCACTAAGTAATATTAGTACATTTTACTTTATATATGTATCTATAAATTAATTTATGTATGTATGCGTTTATTTTTTATCTATTTATTAAACTAACACATGCTCCATGACAATGCAATATGTTTTTACATTGTTTGAGTTTTGTTGCTAACAGTACTCTAAATAGACTAATTCCATTTATATTTCTTAGTTTATATAGTTTACTTAAAACATTACATTTTCATTGTATAAATATTGAATTATTTCAATTATAAACTTATTTAAGGATTTTTATTATGATAATAGTGGAACATTTATTTAGTTCTATATTACTTTTGTCATTATATAATGGAAATGGACAGCTAATAACAAATGAGGGAAATTTTGAGGAATTGGCTGAATTCAAATACCTAGGAACAATAATCACAAATAGGAATGAGATGCACAAAGAAATTAAACATAGGCTCAATTCTGGAAATGCATGCTATTATGCATTGCAGAGACTTTTGATGTCCCAACTCCTTTCAAAAAACGTTAAGCTGAAAATATATAAAACTATTATTCTACCAGTTATATTATATGGGTGCGAAACATGGACTCTTACTTTAAGGGAGGAAAGGAGATTACGAGTATTTGAGAATAAAGTTCTTAGGAAAATTTTTGGACCAAAGAGAGATGAACAGACAGGTGAATGGAGAAGACTACATAACAATGAACTACATGGTCTTTATAGGAAGCCAGATATAATAAGAACAGTTAAGTCCCATAGACTGCGATGGGCAGGACATGTTGCGCGTATGGGGAATGAAAGACGTGCATGGAAACTTCTTGTAGGAAAGCCAGAAGGAAAACGCCCAGTTGGTAGACCAAGAATGAGGTGGGAGAACAACATTAACTATGATTTGAGGGAAGTAGATTATACAGGGAATGATTGGAAAGCATTAGCTCAGGATAGGGATATATGGAGAGCTTATGTCCGTGCGGCCATGAACCTACGGGTTCGATAGTGCCAGTGAGTAAGTAAGTAAGTAAGTAAGTATTACATATTTTGTTCTTTAAAATGAATCAGTTGTGAATCATAATAATTTATAGTATTCTTGGAGATATCTTATCTACCTATGGAAGTTTATGTATACAGTATTTATGCACATTCAGAGATATTGAACGAATCTTTGCTAGTCTTTCTTTTATTTTTATATAGGCCTATTTCATTTTATGAATTATTCTTCCTGTAGTACTTCATACGCTATCTGTTATCAGTTTTTGTTACTACTAGCACTACTTGTATATTCGCTGTGCTCAAATTCTTTTTAAACTTGACTGTTTTATATATTTTAAGCCTGAGAGAGAGTACTGCTGTCTTTAACGTTTTGTGTTATTAGCCTCTCATTTTCTCTTAATGTAATTTCATTTTCCGTCAATTTGTTTTTGGCCCAGTTATATTTAATTACTCTAATTCGGCTTAACGAAACTTCTGGTCTTTTCTAGAAGATTAAGGAGGAAAATATATCATATATGTATACATCTCATTTTGAAAATCTTGCTTTGGCTTGGCGACAGTACGCCACTCACTTGTGGTTAGGTCGTCTGAGAGGAAACACGTCCTGCCTATGAACGCAGTTTGCAATAAAAATGTCGTAACATTATACGCGCTATCGTAAATATGATTAGCTTAAAATGTTATATAAGTTCATATATTATATTAATATATATATATATATATATATATATATATATATATATATATTATAATTATTAAAACGTTGAGTACAGTACATATATAGTAAATTATACACAAATATTAAATAACTGGTTTATTTATTATGACTCTACGCAAATATGGTCCTTGAAGAACAATTATCTAGGCATTATGACTGTACTCGAATCTGGGCCTTGAAGAATAACACTGGCCAACTAGATTTGTGTCTCATGAGTATCAACAGTTGTACTTAATGCAGCTTTTTTTATCGTGTTTCTAAATATGTATTCGGAATTTCTCCATCACCCGCAGTTTTTCTTATTTCAAATTCAATTAATGGATTTAAATAATTATTTTTTAATAAACATTTTTTCGTCCATTTTTCCATTGTAAAATAAACCAAATAAGCTAACTCAGAAGATTTAGGCTATGGAAATGAGATGTCAATGCAAATGGAATCCTAATATACTGTTGGACCATCAAGAGGAATGCTCCACAGGTGAAATATAACAGAGAATCGTCATTTATTATTTTCTATATGAGTCCGAATGTTCAAATATTGTGTAGTTACGAATGTAGAAAATATTAACTTTTTTGAAATTATAAATGCCTGTATCTCGGAAACCTTGCGTGATGGAGAAAAACCGATATCATATTTGAATTCAGGATAAACAATACTATCAGAATCACATATTGTTCTTTCTGAGAAAAAAACAAAGTTTGTTTTTTGTTGCTGAGTGTAATTATTTACATATACATTAATTCCAAACAATTATTCTCAATATGGTAAACTTACTGAAAGTTAATTTTACTTTTGTGAACAAATTACTGTGTGAGGACTTCCTGATTCAGAGAATACGAAACGGGCATTACGTGAGTTAAAAGATTTTGTCCTGCAGAACTTATATTTTAATCCACTGCACCATATATTGTTTGTTACGTAATTTCATAATGTTGCCAATATGTTAATTTTACTGAAATTTTGCAAAGTCAGCTGGTCGTACAAATCTTCAGAAAGCAAGTAGATATCTCTCTATGAGTTCATAGTTAATTGACCATAATACCTCCATGGGCTATTTCCTTTTACATACATCTCCCTTGCAATATTGTAAATTCGTGAATTTAGTATTTTGCCGATCGTTTCCCTTAATTGTAAGAGAATATCTTTTTTTTATTAACTTACTGTGCATATTTGCTTTGACTTTTCCATGACTTGTGACAAGTGCTGTGAATTCTGGTGTTATAATGTGTAACTTAATCTTTAATTTTAATTCTATTGTTGGGAAGAATTACACAGGCCAACGAAGATTTTGCGGCATGAGATATTTTAAGTCGATTTCCCTCATAACGGAAATGTTACTGGATTTTGTGCATCACGTACAGATTTCGCACATTTATATTTTTAACACACAAAATTGTAGTGCGCAATCTACCACTCGTATGACGAAAATGCGGCTGTATTAAAATATGTAAGCGCCTAAATATATTGCAATGTTATAATATCCCATCCAGCCATAGTAATTCTGCCCGAAGGCAGGTCCTTCACTGGAATCATAGCATTTTCATGTTATTCTTGCAGCTTTACCAGGGAATTGTAGCTGTGGTAGCTTCCCGTTGCTTTCCACACCGGCGAAGGGTGAAGATGATGATAATGAGAAGGAGGATGATGATGATGGCCATATAATTTCGAGGACCGTTTGGGCCTTAAAGTACTCCTGACATTTGTCTTACAGATGAGAAAAACCCCGAGAAAAACCTCACCCAGAAAAACTGCCCCGACCGGGGATCTAACCCGGGCCCGCTGCGTGACAAGGCAGCACGCTACCTCGAGACCACAGCGGTGGACTTGTTAAAATGTAAGCACTGATTTTATTCATACCCGTCTTTCGTTGTGTTTAATTGATGGTACGTTCATCCTGCAACCCTCCCCTTGCGTATCTTACATCTGTTTCCGGAGAAAAACTGTGGAAACAATAATGCGACATGTAGGAAACATATTTCTCTTTAGTAACAATGGAGGCACTCAGTCTGCGTTTAAATGTCATAAAACATGTCGAATTTAACTTGACTGAAATCAAAGCGGGAATTTTTCTGCATTATATTTTATAATTGTAAACTTCCATGTAGACAAGGGAAAATTTAATCTGCCCGTTTTAAGATTTTGAAGAATCCGATACAGAGAGTCACGTTAAAATAATTTTTATTCTATTTATGTGGCCAATCTCAGATTATTTATTTTCGAAAGTTTTATACATTGGCTTACTGTATCCTCGCATTTTCAGTGTCGCTTAAACCTTTTATCTGAGATTGAGTTCAGAAGTGAAAGTAATTTTCTGAGTGTGTATCAAGTGTTCAAGTGGTACGTCCAGAAGAATCTGTGTGAACAACCCAACAATTTAGCTATATCTGTAGGTGTTATGTAATAAAACATCAGAAGAGAAACATTATTCAGTTCATGAAGAGTTTGTATCAAACATAGTTTAAAATTAAATTAGGAGAACAGGACAAAAGTTTCTCTCCGCATTTAGTATGTAAAATGTGTTCCCAAAATGTATGATAGCTCATCTTAGCCATTTCCTGTTGTGTAGAGAGATCAACAAAATCATTATAATGATAGTTATTTTTGTATGTGCAAAATATATCGGGGTTTAATAAGAAAAACAAGGAGGTCATTACGTTTCCAAATTTGCCAACAGGAATTAGACCAATATGGGCTATATATTCCAATTTTAACATCACCAGCAACAATACAAGAAAGTATGAGACGAGAATCTATCCTCCTCATTATGTATATAAGAATTAGAATCCAATTATAGGAATATGTAGTCTATATTAATTATAGATGAAGAATACACATATATGTGAACCTGTTTCTGTACCCCTGTAAACGAAATTTAGGTTCACGTGGAAGAATAACGTTTTAAATCCTCAGTCAAAATAACAAGCAGATTAGTTCGAAAATTTTCTGTTATATTGACCACGTACAAGTCGGAAGCAATAAAACCTATTGGTAAAAGTGGAGGAAGGAGAAGGTACCAGAGGAAAGTCCGCCGTAATACAATTTATGAGTTGTTCTTTCAAAAAAACCTATAAATGGGTGCCGATATTTTAAAATAAAACAAGCCCTGAGAATTAGGTCAAGCGACTCGTGTGCGGAAACAACCCAGCCGCAAGTATGTAAATGACCAGGATATCATCATTTGTAGGCGGTAATGGTTTAACCATTGAGTGTATGCATTTTAATTATTATAATATATATGAACCAATTGGATGAGTGTTCGTAATCAAATTCATCGCCCTCCAGATTCTCGAAAGAACATGTACTAAACCTAAGAATTAATTTAACTATTCATTCGGGATCTCTTCCTGTCGGCAAGAACTATACTTTCGCGATATACTCCTGTTTTCAAAAACTATACATTCGCGCCTAGTCCTTCTTGGCAAGATATACACTTCTTCCGCGTCCTGATTTTATGCAGGGTAATAATCTTCTTCTTTTCGCCGTAAGTGTAGCCCAGATATTTTACAAGTTTTTCTAAACGGCCGTGATTAAGCGATAATTGAAGAGGTCGGTTAGTCATTATAAAATCGGGATAATACAGTTATTTCCCATTTGAATAAACGTGTGTGTTATTTACACGGTCTAAGTTATAGGGATTGTGATAATTGAAAGATCTCTACAGAACACCCTATTGACGTAAATAAGTTGCGAATAATTATAGTTGTTTTCGAGAGCCTCAAGGGCGATATTTAAAGTGATTTAATACTGTCTCATAGGAATATAATCTACAGGTATCTGTACCTGTTTCATTATTAAAGAAAAACACACATATATATATATATATATATATATATATATATATATATATTATAGGCCTATATAACAAATGCTTGGACGGAATTTGAGCCCGGACGTCTGGACTCATGTCCCAGTGAGCTACCAATAACTCTACCGAGCAAATCTAGTACAAACAATTATTTTTCATTTTATATATTCTGTACTAGCTAATACGCCTAAATACATGGACATTTAATGTGATTTTATGTTTAGTTGAATAAGTAAAAGGAAAAGTAATTATAAATGTATAGTTTTTAGATACCCCGTGCAGATTACCCGGCGTTGCCCTGGAATCTACTTATCTCGATCATCTTGACATAAATGAGCCGAAATAGGAAAATTAATGTGTTTTATGTTAAGTTAAATAAGTATAAGAGAAAAATTATATCCTAATTATTTTTAGATACTCCGTGATGTTTACCAGGCGTTCTCCGGCAATCTACTCATCCTGATCTTCTAGGCGTAAATGAGCTGAAAGACAAATAATAATAAACTTCTTATAATTAGTTAAATAAGTAAAATGAAAAAAATAATTATAAAAGTATATCCCTAGATATTTTAAGATTCCCCGTGCTGATTACCCGGTTTAGCCCGTGAATCTACTTATCTCGATCTTCTTGGCATAAAGAGCTAAAAGGCAAAATTCGTTATTGTTAGTTATCCGTAAACTAATACCCGCCATATGCTGCTATGCTTGCACAGGAATCTACTTACTTGTCTCGATCTTGTTGGCATTAACGAAAGACAAAAATGGTTATTGTGAGTTATCCGTAAGAGATAAACATGTGCTGTATCGGACTTTTTTATAGAATGTTTTGAGATATTCAATTCTGTGTACATTAATTTTGTGTATTTGGTATAGTTTAGGCAGCGTAAGCCATTTAAGCGTCCAAAGAGCTACTTTTTTCACGTTTTCCACTACAAAGGTAGTAGGAGTTGAGAATCGCAACTCTCTTATAGTCTGTGTTCATCCCGGGAATCTCCTTAACATTTTGTAAATAGCCCCATCACAATCGGATCAACGCATGGCCGCGCATAAAGTACAAACAAACAAACAAACAAACATTCATTTTACATATTAGATTACGAGAGGTAGCGGGAACTCGGTGTCCACTGCCATTTAGTAGCTACTATAACAAGTAAGCAAATTAAAGAGAATATGTTTACTTTATAGCAGTAACCCTTCTTTATTTCGATGTTATTATTAAATATTTGACATTGAGCAATACAAGCTTAATATGATAAGAAAAATAAATGCTTGAACGAGATTTGAACCCGGAACCCTGGATTATTATTCCAGTGCGCTACCAATTACGCTACGAAGCAAATCTAGTACAAATAGTTTTCTTGATATATTTTCTCTATTACGGGAGGTAACGGGGATATATATATATATATATATATATATATATATATATATATATATAAATTGTATCTTCTAGTTTATTCCTATCAGCAAAGTAGTTATCTTCACAGTTGGCCGTGATTGTCCCCAGAACCTCTTAGCTCATACCCCCCTTCAAGTAGTACCAGCACTCGTCCCACTTCTAGCACAGAAGATGATGATTTCAGTTTGTCCCTAGAAATAAAAGGCAACAATCCGCGTCCTATCAATCAATCAATCAATCAAAATGAAACGATTTGAGTCTTACGTAAGAAAAAAGTAAGCATTTAGAAACGAGATTGAAAGAAGACAATATTTTAGCTCGTCGTACAACTTTTTATTGGCGTTGATCGTGAAGAAGAATTTAAAACATATTTCGTAAAGAAGGGAAAGTACTGTTGTGATATCCCTGGCTTTTATAGGTTGCCTAGGAACAGTTAATGATGAACGGACAGATTGGCATTTATTTTTTGACTCTTGCAAAGTAAATCTAAAGGGCGTTCTGGTGCATAATGGAAATAAATTAACTGAATCAAGTAGTTCGTTCAGTATAATGAAAGAAACATATATAAACATGTGTACTAATCTAGAGCAAAATAAAATATAATGAACATACGTGGTATTTGTGCTGTGACCTTGAGGCGTTCGATATTTTATTTAGGCATTGCCGTTTTTTTTGGTGTGATTGTTATTCTAGAGCCTGGGAAAGACACTGAAAAGTTACTAAATCGGCAAAATGAAAACATGTGTTGCCAGGGAAAAAATGTAATAAATCACCTATTAACTGATTCTAAAACAAATATGTATTTTTCCCGCTTTGCAAATGGAACTAGGATTAATGAAGCAATTTGTTAAACCTTTGGAAAATGCCCCTTCTTACGAATATATTGTTAAAAAAATTATGTTACTATCGGAAGAAAAAGCGAAGGAAAGCGTTTTGATTCGCAAAATTATTAGAGATGTTACTATTGTGAACTGCAGAACTACAAGCTTGGGAATCATACAAGGACGTTATGGAGAAGTTTCTAGATACGTAGATATTTGGGTGTTTTTATTTAACAAAAATGATATAACAAATATACAAATAAGGAATGATATGGGAGGGTATATATTTATATGGAAATATGAAATACAGAAGCGAGAGTTATAGTCCGAGATCCGGCTACAAGATTATTACGTTCATCGAGTGTATGAACAAAATCTATATTTTCATAAAATTATGAATGACTGAAAACATATTTGCCGAGTTGCCTATTAAAATTCGGCCGCCATTATGTTTAATCAAATTATAATTAATTTATTTATTCGAAATAATTGTATTCACTTATTAAAATAAATTATAATCCAGTTCGCAGAAATCGATGTATAGAGCTTGAAACGTTTTGGTTGCCATTGCACACTTGGCCGTAAACCTCCTCGCGGATACAGTAGGCTGTGAGACCAATCAGTAATAAAAATGACCGCAAGTACGTATTTATTGTTTTATATTGTTTCAAATAAAGTTCAGTTCATGAAAAATGATGTGATTTGTTTCGTATAATGTATATTAACAGTACCTTTTGGATATATTTTTGTATATACATTGTACGTAGTATGCATAAAGGGCAGTGGTTTTACTTTCCGCTGCGAGGGAACAATATAAAACAATAAATACGTACTTACCGCCATTTTATTACTAATTGGTGTCATAGCCTACTGTAATCGCGAGGAGGTTTACGGCCAAGTGTGCAATAGCAACCAAAACTTTTCAAGCTCTATACATCGATTTCTGCGAACTGGATTACATTTTATTTTAATAACAAGTGAATCAAATTATTTCGAATAAATAAATAATATTTTAATGAAACATACTGGCGGCCGAATTTTAATAGGCAACTCGGCAAAAATCTATTCAGTAATTCTATAATTTTATGAAAAAATTAATTTTATTCATACACTCGATGGACGTAGTTATCTTGCAGCCGGATCTCGGACTGTTTAGTTCTATGGACACAAAGTTATGGTGAAGATAGGTGACTCCTGGGAATTTTACACCAAAAAAGGAGTTTCAATAATTTTCGTATGTAATTAACTAAATATTTGACGCGAAAATATGATGGGCCATTCAGATTCTTACACTAGATACCAAAAAATCTTAGAATGGAAAACACCAGGGAGAAAGATCTAAACACAGTTGGAAGAATGATATCCAGGACTCTTGTAAGGAAGGGGCTTGGAAGAGAAGGACTGCTTAGATAGAAGGAACAGGGAGACAACGCAATTTGTTATAATCTGAATAATAATAATGATAATAATAATAATAAAAGTAATAACAATAATAGATGGATATAGTAGAATATCATATTTTACAGTAGAGCGTAAAATAATGATCTCTGTTGTGAATTTTTCTACTTTATTTCAACAAGTAATTGTGGATAGAGTATATATATATATATATATATATATATATATATGAGTTATAAATGCATGTTTTGAGTTTTATATTCTGATAAATATTAGTCACTGATATATATAAAATAAAGGTATCTGATATAACAACTACACGCTTTGAAGAAATTTCAATTTTTATGTTATGTCAAATTTTACGAGGAATTCACTAGGAGTGAAAATAATTATTGTGGTAATAGTAGTAGTTATAATAGTAATAATAATAATAAAAATAATAGAACCGAACTCATTTTATGCAGGTTATGATTTTGTGCATTTCTATAACAACATATTTTAATTGTATTTTTTTCGTAAATCTTTCTTTAGTTTTTACATGGACTTTATTAATGAAACCAATTCATTTCTACGTATGTTCAATTAAATCAAATTGAACTGATGTATGTATTCATCCTAAATTTTAAAACTGATTAAAATGCGTTTTATGTTTCAACTCACATTCAATTAACATTTTACTGCTAAGGCAAAAGTAATAATATTATTCCACGAAATTTATAATAGCGTCAACAGCAGATAAATTTATTCCCATGTAGCTTTAAGGAATGCTGAAGGCCGAAAAAGAAGACAAAACCGCGATAATAGTGAATGGTTTGATGGATGGAGTCATGATACATATATACAGACAGAAATAGTCAGAAGGCGGTGATTAAGAGAGGAATTTATAGAGGAAAAACATTATCTTAGATGTAAAAAACTATAAAAAGTCCTTAATAAAATTATAGTTCTAATAAAAGTATATAACTTGGTGTTATTTTTACTCAACTTCCCATTTTATGAAACAGATCATTATTTCATACATTTGAATTTTGTTGCGCCATTGATATATTTCCTTATTCTTCAACATTCCTATGTCTAGAATAATTCTTCCTTGAAAATCTTCTGGATGTATTTCATGAACATGGTAAGCGTTTTCATTAGCAGATATCTACTACATAAAATAAGTGTCAACTTAAATAGAGTTCCAGTATATTGGCCGACTATTGTTGAACCTTGAACAGAGACATCCCGCAGGCAAATTGTTGCCGAAAATCATCATACAGCCTACAATGATTTAGGTAAGCCAAAATTAGGTGTATAATTATCATTTAGTGTTTCGTAAGTACTAATACTTTCAAAACTTTAAAACATGCCACAAAGAAATTGCGTCTGGTGGAAAAAACTGAACAAAATTTAACATAGCATTGACATGTAGTTAGTTTTAATTTATTTAGTCCTTCTAAAATATTATTTTCTTAAACCAGTGCGAAGTTTTAAAAATTTCCATGCCCCCAACCTAAACCTAGAAAGATCAGATCTCTCCATCAATCCTAAACTACTCGTGTATACATACTTGGTAGCTGGTAGGTAAATGTAGGGTTTTGGACAACTTCATGAAAATAAACATAATTTAGATTTCTACTTTCTTCCATAATTTAACTAAGCTTGAAAAAAAAAGTTACTTTTTTGGCTCCATACTGAACCGTAATGATTCAATTTTATCTTTTTTCAATATTTCCCATATCCATCCATAGTAATTCTGCCCTACGGCAGGTCTTTCACTGCAATCATAACATTTTCATGCTATGTTTTGCAGCTTTACTAAGGAATTATAGGTGTGGTAGCTTTATGTTGCTTTCCACATCAGAGAAGGATGATGATGATAATAAGGATGATGATGATGATGGCCGGATGATTTTCGGGGACCCTTGCGCCCTACGCGTCCTGTTATTTGTCTTACCGGTGGGGAAAAAACGCGAAAAAAACCTCACCCAGGAGCCTGTCCCGACCGGGAATCGCACCCGGGCCCGCTGCGTGACAAGGCAGCATGCTACCTCGAGACCTCAGTGGTGGACACTTCCAATATATGGATATTTATGTGAAAAATGAACCATGGCCATGTAACTGCAACATTTTTATGGGAATTAAAGTATTACTAGAATTGTGTAGTCTTAATGCATAGCCTACCTAGAATGGTGTAGTGGGATGGGCACTAGTCAGGAGAACTAGAGTCCATGGTTTGATTCCTGGTTCAGACATTAATTTTTCTTCTCACAATATCATTATAATATTGTCCACCGCTGTGGTCTCGAGGTAGCCCGCTGCCTTGTCACGCAGCGGGCCCAGATTTGATCCTCGGTCGGGGCAGTTTTTCTGGGTGAGGTTTTTATCGGAGTTTTTCCTAACCTGTAAGACAAATGTCAGGAAAACTTTAAGGCCCAAACGGTCTCCGAAATCGTAAGGCCATCATCATCATCCTTATCATTATCGTCACCATCGTATCGTCCTTCACCGGTGTGGAAAGCAACGGAACGTATCACACACAATTCCCTAGTAAAGCTGCAAGCATAACATGAAAATGCTATGTTTGCAGTGAAGGACCTGCCTTCGGGCAGAAATACGATGGATGGATTATAATATTGTAATATGGTCCATTATTGGAACTATGTTAAAATAACAGTATTGGAAAATGTTAAATAACATCGTTTACTGGTTATAAAAGTGGTGGTGTAAAATTCTCAAATATAGATACTTCTAAATGAAGCCAGCCGTTGGCGATGGTAGCGACACCAACATGGTAGCGGACGAAACGAGAATTATAGATTTGTATATGTGGAAAGAATTGTTAATGCTTGTGCTAGGTCTAAAAAGGTGTAGTGGGCTGCACACTAGTCTGGAGAACTGGAAGTCCATGGTTCGATTACTGGTTCAGACATTATTTTTTTTCTTTTCACAATATCATTATAATATTAATGCATATCGCCTTCCAAATGTGTATATTTTTCAGGAAATACTTCACGAAAATGAAATAGATAAATATCTTTATTAAACTTATATATATATATATATATCTTATATGAATACTATGTTGTGAAAATTTTTAATTGTTACAGTTTTTTTTATCAATGCCTCCAGATTGTCTTTATGACTTTCGTGTATTCACTCCGGGCATGGCGGAATTGTAACTCACTTCTTACGTGGAAGACCGAGTTAAATTACCCCGATGCTATGATAGGTCGTGAATGATAATGAAGGGCAGGAAATATTACTAAATCCAGAGCATAGGAAGCTACTGGTGTAATTTCCTTTAAGAAAAAGAAGACCAAAGAAAGCTGGAAACAGCAGCAATTTGGAGCCGGAACAACCTAATAAATAAGCCTAAACCGTGACGAAAAAAAAAATGGAGAAGAAAAAATTAATATGTTCGGGAATTTAACCAGGACTGTATGAACTGTAGTCAGAAGCTCTAACCACTAACCCATGAGGTTTATCTAATTTTTATTGATTGGTATTTGAATTGCAAGTGGCTTTTCTTTATCAGCAAGCTATTGTTTAATCTCGAAACTAATCCAGATTTGAAATTAATTCTGGGGCTTCATATTCTAATTAGATGTACCTACTGCGTGATAGCAATTTTAGTTAACATAGTCACACATCATATGGAAGTTATCTCTTCATTCCGGATGCTTATTGACTAGAATTGTGATATCAACACAAGAGACCTGTTAAATACACAATCTATTTAAAATAGTTGTGATGTTTATGTGCCTGATATCATTATCATCATAATCATAGTCCATTCAAGAATTTAGGTAATTTGTTGACCTGTTTTGACCTCAAGAGAAGCACCATCCAAAAGTATTTTGAGTTGACGCCCTGGTCGACTTCTTCTTGCAGGTGGATAGCTTAATATTTGTTTGAATATCCTGTGATTTATACTAAAATAAATATTGAAATATAAAATAAGATGGATATTTTAAAATGCATCGAAAAAAAAAAAAAGCTATAAATTAGACATTTATAATTAAATATCCACCGCTGTGGTCTCGAGGTAGCGTGCTGCCTTGTCACGCAGCGGGCCCGGGTTCGATCCCCGGTCGGGGCAGTTTTTCTGGATGAGGTTTTTATCGGGGTTTTTCCTCACCTGTAAGACAAATGTCAGGAAAACTTTAAGGCCCAAACGGTCCCCGAAATCATATGGCCATCATCCTTATCATTATCATCCTTACCATTATCATTATCATCATCATCCTTCACCGGTGTGGAAAGCAACGGGAAGCTACCACACCTACACAATTCCCTAGTAACGCTGCAAGCATAGCATGAAAATGCTATGATTGCAGTGAAGGACCTGCCTTCGGGCAGAATTACTATGGATGGATCCTGTGATCTTCCATTCGATGAACTTATTGCATCCATCTTGACTTGTAATCAGAAATTTTGTTTTCTACAGGTTCCGTGTGTAATTCCTCAAAGATGGCTTCATTTTTTTGTGATCTAGTAGTGCGTATCCTGCAGTCCTCCGAAGATATTTCATTTCAGCAGATCTAAGTCTCAGTATATCCTTCTGTTTGAATGTCCATACTTCGCTAACATACAAAGAGTTGGAAGAGCCAGTGCTTTATACACTTTTAGTCTTGAATATTTTTGGATTAACTGTGGCTTGAAGATATAATTTATTAACCCTAAAATCCTTTAAAATTTTGATATTTTTGCATTTATATTCTTTTCTTCTACATATGAGATAATGCAATGAGCCTGATATCACATAAACAAAAATAAAATATATTGAACAATTAATATAATATATATATGTATATCATCGTTGCGGTTATTATGTAAATATAAAAAAATATATTTTCCATAGACTAATTACCTCACTTTCAATGCACTATAATTCATTGAAGAACTATCGGATAACTTAACTCTCTTCAGGAATTTGTTGATCGATTATAATATTTTATGTTGCAAATAAACTGATACAGAATTGTGTCCAATTAGATATTTAAATATCCATACATCCATAGTAATTCTGCCCAAGGTCAGGTCTTCCACTGCAATCATAGCATTTTCATGCTAGGCTTTACAGCTTTACTAGGGCGTGGTAGCTTCCCGTTTCTATCTACACCGGTGAATGATGACGATGATAGTGATAAGGATGATGTTCGGATGATTTTCGGGGATCGTTGGGACCTAAGCTTCGTGACATTTGTCTTATAGGTGAGGAAAACCCCCGAAAAAACCTCACCCAGAATCCTGTCCCGACCGGGCATCGTACCCGGGCCCACTGCTTGACAAGGCAGCACGCTACCTCGAGACCACAGCGGTGGACATTTAATTATAATTGTCTAATTTATAGTTTTTTTTTTAAATTTCGATGCATTTTAAAATATCCATCTTATTTTATATTTCAATATTTATTTTAGTATAGGCCTAAATCAACATTTTAAAAGCCGCGTCATGCAGGATGTGCGAACACTAGTCGACTTCCTCAGCAAGTCGAATTCATAGTTCGATTTTTTGTTTTGTTTGTGGAATGTATATTTCTGTGCTAATTAAATTGTATGTGTATAGGGCCTATAGAGTAACGTTGGCGTTGCGATAAAAATGATGATCGCTGCGTCAGAATCTGATTCATGATGGACATAATTAATAACTAACAACCTATTCAACCTACATTTTTGAACATTGCACAGATATTCATAATGGCCTGTGATGCACTTTACCCAAATCATATAAAAATATAATAGTATAATTAACGTTTTTCACATTGCACACACAAATGTAATACTATACAATTAAATATATACAATTTTAATATGTAATTTTCATTTTCACTCTACTTTTTTCATAAAATATTAATAAGATAGGATCAAAGGATTCAAAGGTAGATAAATTCTTCAACAAGCCCTTCTCTTCTTTCGACGGATTTCGGTTGACAAGTCTTTAGGTATTAAACATTTAAATTATTACTTAAATAATATGAAATACATAAGTACAGAATTTATTGAATAGTTACATTCGAGGAATCAATGAATACAAATTTTTAAACAAATATACAATACCGTTATTAGCATTCCATCCATTCATCTTCTTCTATTCTGAAGTCAGCAACTATTCCTAAAAAATGTCTATGTCAGTACTGAAATTTAGGTTCATATAGAAAGGCCAGATATCATTTTGTGTAAGGTGACGAACAGATTCGAGATCTTTATGGTTTTCAGTGGCGGAGCGTGGAATTTCGACAAGTGTTAGCCGTCGTTTTATTTACAGTAATATTGAGTTTATTAAATTTATTTCTAATAAGTTAATGAACTTCTAAAAAGAACGAGATGCAATGTTAGGAGTATCAAATATAATAAACAGCTATATGTATAGGGCTTGGAAAATCGAAGGGAGTAATTGGGTATATTAACAGTTATTTAAATATATAAATGCATGATTTTAAAACACATATATTCGTCTCCACTTCCTGCTGGTTTCTAGAGATTATACGTGAGCTCTGTACGTCGGTAGCCTCGTCTTCTATTAACGATACTAAGAGTGAGATCTCTTGTTTTATTTTAGTCATTAAAGTAGCGGATATTGTACATATTAAGTCGTTTTAAACATCATGTGATGTGCCTAGGAACACAGTAAACATTTTCAAATCGTTTCTTAATTTATCATCTATAGTGCAACAATTCCATATAATTAGGCAATACCTCTTTTCTTAGTTTCGGAGTTTTCTACATGGCCCCTGAATGACGGCTCTTGTTCGGAAAAGAAACACACCGTCTATTAGGCAGCTATCAATGCATTTGTTTGCTTTAACCTTATCGTTATGCTTATCCGTATTAATTTTGATATCCCGGCTTCTGGACTCTTCAATTCTAGTGACCAAACTTATGTAGCGCTATTTCACAGTTAACATTAACTTCAGAGAATACATGTCTTTTTTCAGCAGATGAAAAATATTTACATCAGAAACCCCATTTGTGTCCAAACACTTTTCCGCGTCGAAAATAGAAGGGAGAGCTAACGGTAAAGGGAATATAACTTCCTGCAGCCATTTGTCATCTTCATACCAACCTTCCTGTCTGTCATTAAACGACACACTTCTGTTTTTGTTTGACTTATAATGCTATTTAAATTAGGATTTGGTTTATAATTTTTTTATTTCTAAGTAAGCTTCTGCAGGTAAAGGGATCATTTAACAAGTCTTCAGTAACTCAAGCACATTCTTCTCTGATGATAATATTTATTTGGTGGTTTAATTACTGTATTTGATACGCTCAGAAGTACTATATGTACACAGGACTTACTCGGAGCAACCGAAACCTCGCTATTAGCCGTATAGAGTGCTAACAGGGCAGCTACAGAGTAGCATTGGGCAGACTGGTACTCGGCTTGAAATGCAGTACAATGTACTACCGATCAGCTTGAATGCGCCTGTGCAATATATTCTCAAGATCTTGTTCAATGTTAGCATCGGGAGAACGGTAAACAGTGTGGTCATACACGTTGAAACACATTGTATAGTTTTGGAATGTTACAATATATACGCAACGCAAACAATATACATTATTATGTTACTATTGTTTACAACATTTGGACTATTATCAATGCATATTTGTGTCTCGTTCCTGTATTAAGTTTCGTTTGAATTAAATATCAAATAGTTTAATTCTAACCCAAAGAGTGTTAGCCGGGCTAGGAGTGCTAACGTGGACCCTTTGCCACTAAAGCTTTTCCTTGCTGATTGGTTTACTTTTAAGGTATAGGGGAATGCACTTTGCCAAACAAAAGCTATCTGATCTTATTCCTTTTTCTTTTTTGTTCTTATTCCTTATACGGAATTTTCTTGCGAATGGCTAGTTTTCATTTGAAGAACAAATGGTTTAATCCTCTCAAGCTTAATAGCACGAACTGTCAGCCAAATGATTTTGTTTCACCAGAGTCCATCTTCCCAGTGGTGATAATCTCCTTAGCCATCCTTGTGCATTTGGGTCAGGACCAATTTTCTCTTATTTCGACTTCTTTCCATCAAATTAATGTAATCCTTCAAAGTGTATATCGTTGTTGAATTTGAGGGCAAATTCTACATCTCCGAAATCGGAATAGTTTGGGAGATAAATCTGACCTGAAGTAAGGTGCCTTAGCGTCACGGAATTAAGCACATAAAGTTATTCCAATAGTGTATTCATCACAGCACACTTCTTTTTTGTTTTGGTTCTGCCCTCAACATGAGTCAGATCTGTCTCATTTATTCCAACATGAGAAAGAATGTGCTTTCGCAAGCAGGAACCCACCTCGTCCTGCAGTGACTTCTAACCAAACATAAAATAAACTTTTCATTTCTTTTCCAGAGTGTATCGACGTATTATATAGCCAGATTTGCCTCTTGCAGAAATAACATTTGTTAGGATACTTGTTAGGGACAATTTTTTCTCCATATCATAACATGAAGTGTCCACATGGGGATTTTCTTTTGCAATTTGAAGGTTATCACTCATCGCTTCTTTAGCTTATAAGCGGTGCAAATTTAAATAATTCTCAATTTCTACCTTGTCAGTCATGTTATTACTCTGTCTGCATATTCGCATGGACACTATCACATTCATTGCAGGTATCTTCCTTCACCTTCTTTATTTTTATATGAAAATTTGTATGAAGTATCTTCCTATAGCGACTAAAACTTACTGAGGATTTCCCTGTATTCTCTTCCTTCCTATATTTTTGATTATGTTAGTTCTGTGGACCCATCACAACAGTAGTGGGATTTATATCATGGAAACTTATTAATCCGACCCTTTACTTTCTGAATTTCTTGTGGAGAAACTCGAGGTACATATTTCCTGACTTATGATACCAGATCCAACCGCCAAAAATCGCTCCATGCGTCTCATCTCGGACTGATGAACTCTAAGAAGCATATCTGGATGCTCCCTGTTTTCCGTAGCAGCTGCCACGATCCTTGCTGCAAACTCTAGAGCTGTGCATCCAGGTCACTGGTCGTCATTTCCAACAATTACTGTAAAATAACATGTAATACCTTCATTTTTCTTAGAATTAATAGACAACAATGTGTTCAACAATTTTAAACGCTGTTTTATACTGTAGACCCACAACAATGCATTTGCGATCCAAGATTCATTGTGTTGAAATACTTGTATGGATATTCCCTATCACCATACGAAATATCTCTACTCATTTCGGTAACACTCTGTATAAAAGTCAGCCAATTATGAATTATGGAATTCCCGGGGATAAATATTTCCTTCTAAAGTTCATTGGCCAGCCACCGAGTGAGTAGGAAGCAAACTACAGGATCACCAACCACCGATTCAACATTTGGATGGAACTGAAAGCGATATGCGGAAATATTGAAACATGCCTTTGAGAAATCAACAATTATGAGGCGAGGTGTCATAATTCTAACTCAGTTATTAATTAACAATAACTAAATTAACTTGGTCTAGTAACTCCTAACAAAGGAGATGCTAAGGCCCAACATAGCGTTGTTATGCCACTGTATATAGATAGAAAAATACACATATCTGGTAATCTTTTTTAGTAAATTATAAGGGAATAGATTATAAAAGTTCAACCCCCATACATTTGGGATGATGCTGTCTTCCCGCATTCTTTCCAACTAAAGCCCTGTCTTGCAGAGATCCTGTTCATTTTTCTAACTCCATTCATTCTTTGTAATAACCAGGCCACTTCAGTTTGGTAATTTGTAACAAATTCTCAAGGAATGAAGCTGTTAAGGTTGTTCAAATGAAAATGTATATATTTATTTTAATTTATACATATCCTAATGGATCCTGCCTACACCATTTCTAAACTAACTTCTAGTTGTTACGTAAACAAACTTATATAGAGTATTACTATGTCGACTCCATCTATTGATGGAACTGTGGTGCTACTTTATCCTCCATATGAATGAATTGTGTATGAAATTGTCATCGATAGAAACATTGTTCTTAGGAAACATTGAGTTTAGGGAAATAAGACTGAATACAATGTTGGTTGATTGGTTTGTATTATCGAGCACTTGACAATGATATATTTCCCTCTCTTGAATTCCAATATTTAGCAGGAAGTCTGCTCTATCTACAAAATCTGGACAATGGAGGAGATACGTTCCATATCTTCATTTAAATTGCAAATGACCTTATAGATGAATTTTCTATACCAAATATGTACAGGTGTTTATTTAGAGAGTCATGTCCAGGTCCTGGAGTCGACTCAGCCTCTAACGGAAATGAGTAACAGACACTTGTTCTGGGAGTAAAGGCGGCCGTCACGCAGGGCTGACAACTCGGCTGACATCAAGTGCCGATTGTCCAGAATAAGTGGGAGCCTTAACCTCTACTACCCCAAGGGCCTCCCTAGGCCTGCAGTGGGGTTACTTTACTTTACTACGTTTCTCTGTATTCATAGATATTAGGATTTATTCACTATAATGAAGGATAGCTTCCTGTACCTATGATATCCCTATCATTTTAATAATGGTAACCTTGTTTCGATCTTTGTATAATATTCTGTATATGTTTCTTCCATGTTAATTTCGTGCCAAAAGTTATTCCTAGATATTTTTCTTCATGTGTTCCAGTTAACAATTATTTTTCTAATTTTAGAGTGCTAGGTAGTGGTTTATTTCTTAATTAAAATATTTTTAAGTTGTTTTCTGTATGTTAATCATCATTAAGTTTTGGGATGTCCAATTCTCTTATCTTTTAGTGATTGTTGAGCTGTTGGTTTTGATTTTTCGGTTTAGACATATTACATCATCATCAGCAAAATGTAGGTTTTTAGTTTGTATGGTTTTTCTAGATTATTGATATAAAAATATCAGGAAGCTCAAATTGACGTCCTGTTAACTTGCTAATTGGTCATATTCTAAAACATTAGTAAATGTGTCATGGCGGCTAGCGACTAACACGTACAAGTTACGCTCCAGGTTTTTAAGTTATTTTCAGTACGTGCCTTCGTTATTTTATAGCTAAAGTTGCATTTTCCTAGTCAGTTTAATTTTAAATTTATATTAGATAGTGTCAAAAGTGTGTACATTTAACACCTTGGGAAAAAACACACGTAATTCAAACAATGATTCGACAAGTTCTACGGAGGAAGCAGTGAAACGTGTGGTGAAAGAGGCGCTACAGGATCCCGGCACTCTGCAGGTGTTTGTGTCCATGTTGCGGGATCAGGTAGTGGCGGAACTGCAGAAGACCATCCAGGACAACTCTAAGGTAATTGAGGATCTGAAAAAGACCCTCGATCAAAAAGAAAAAAAGATTGAGGCGTTGGAAAATAAAATAGACGATTTAGAACAATACCAGAGACGTCAATGCCTCAGTATTTTTGGTGTGAAAGAAGAGGCCGGAGAGGACACTGACCAGAAAGCCATCGAGGTGGCCAAAAAAATCGGTGTCGATCTATCAGTGACAGACATTGACAGAAGTCACCGTGTTGGTGTTAGTAATGCAGAAAGACCGCGGGCTATAATAGTGAAATTTGTTAGTTACCACAAGCGTTGTGAAGTTTTCCTAAGTAAGAAAAAGTTGAAAGGAAGTGGGGTCACTGTTCGGGAGGACCTAACAAAGTGTCGCTATCGCCTGCTACAAGAGAGTATACAGAAATACGGTATTCAAAATGTATGGACAATGGACGGTGCCGTCATAGCTAAAGTAAATGGCGAAAAACGCAAAATTAGATCTTCTACGGATATCAACTAGATAGGACCTGAGTGTAAAATATGTTTACTTTGTCTTTTCTTTGCTAACAATTATATTGTTAATTTATTTCTAATTTAGGTAAGTTTTAAGTTTATTATTTTTTATTTAGGACAACTTACTTGTTTTATTTTAATTTTTTACGTTCTTTGTTTAGCTAAATTATTTTAATTTTATTAGAGTTATTACAGTACATAGTTTATTTTTACTTTCTGCTATTGACAACATTGAGCTGACACATGCTGACTTGGTTGCAACTTCTGACTCAGTTATTGTCCCCTTCTCCAAACACCCTCCTATTGTGAAAACAACTTTTAAAACAGGTATAATTCCTGACTCCCGGCCATCCCCTCCAACAACTTCCAGTCTACTTAAGAATGCATTTTCTATTCATAGATCATCACTTAAAATCGCTCACGTAAATTCACAAAGCATTCTGTCCCACTTTGATGAGTTTGAAACCATATTTTCATCTCTTGGACTGAGCGCCATTTTAATTTCGGAAACCTGGCTCACCTGTTCCATATATTCGTCCCTTGTTCACCTAGACGGATATACACCGCTCAGAAATGACAGGATAGATAAAAGAGGTGGAGGCGTTTGTGCCTTTATATTAAATGAGCTTAATCCAAGAATTGTCCACCAGTCCCCTTCTGTATATTCCGCTCGTCCCGAGTTCCTATTCGTAGAAATTCAAACTAGTCTAAAAAATGCCTCTTATGCACTTAAACAAACCTCCAAAAATAGGGCACCTTTCGGATCTACAAAACTCTCTGAACGATTCATTGCCTCATTATGAACACGTTATTGTCGCAGGCGATTTTAATACAAATCTTGTTCAGACTGACTCACCAGCCATACAACTTAAAAATATGTTTCAAAGCTTTAATATGACCATTGTTCCTCTCTCTGCCACACATCATGCTGCTACTACTGACACTCTACTGGACTTAATAGTGACTACACATCCACAGAAAGTACTGTCATGTGGACAAATTCCTGCTCCCGGCATATCTGCTCATGACATTGTATTTGTAGAATACTCACTCCAGTATCCTGAAGAAACGGTCAAAATTGATTACGTACAGAAATTTACAAAACATAGACGAGATTAAACTAAAATCAGACGCTTTAGAACTACCTTACCTTGGTACTCAATATGGAATCTTAGATCAGTTGATGAAAAAGTAGACACATTTAATACACTGAAACTACAACTATATGACAGACATGCACCAGTAAAAACCCGACGATTAACCCGCCCCCTGCTCCCTGGATGAATGACTCAATACGTAAACTTATGTGAAAACGAGACAAAGCATACCGAATATACAGACGACATAAACATGACGAGAACTGGCAACTTAGAAACACAACTACACAAACTATACGCAATGCCAAACTACGACACGCCCACAGTATAATCGGACCTGAAATAAGTGCACGGGACACCTGGCGAAATCTCCGTACAATGGGACTTAGACAGTTGAATTCCCCAACTGACTCTATAGACATTTCTGTAGATGATTTAAATGAACAATTTACCTCAATACCCATGACACCTCCAGAAAAAAAAACTAAAATAGACATTCTTAAAGACTTACCCCATTCCCCCATATAGGAAGAGTTAAATTTTACCTTTACGACAATTCGCCTATAGACGTTAAAAAAGCACTCAAGCGGATTAAATCCAATGCACAAGGAACAGATGACATCAGCATTTTAATGCTAAATAAAATCATTGACATTATACTACCCACAGTGACTCATATTTTTAATGCTTCCCTTATAACTTCTATCTTCCCTACCGTAAGGAAACGGTCTAGGGTTCGGACTGTATCTAAAATAAGTACACCTACTAACTGTAATGACTTCCGACCAATTAGCATCCCCCCGACATTATCTAAAGCCCTGGAACATATTGTACATAACCAAATGACTCAATAACTCCGGCTTTAGATCTGGTCATAACACAACCACAGCTTTGTTAAAAGTTACTGAAGATATTCGTGAAGCCATGGACAGACGTGAATTGACTCCCTTAACCTTACTTGTCTTCAGCAAAACTGTCGATACAGTAGACCACGACTTACTTACGATAAAGCTCAAGCACCTACACTTGTCTGATAGCGCTGTATCCTGGTTCGACTCATACCTGCACGGTCGTCAACAATACGTTTCACTAAACTCTAGATTTTCGTCTTGGCGCAACGTGCAGGCGGGAGTCCCCCGGGGCAGTGAACTCGGGCCTATTCTTTCCTCAATCTATATAAATGACTTACCAACTGTACAAACACTGCCGTTATCACCTCTATGCTGATGATCTTCAAATTTACCTACATTCACCACCTCATTCTCTATATAACAGCTTGACGAAAATGAATGAATGACGATCCCATATCCATCATTAATTGGTCTTCAAGTATCGGTCTAATTATAAATCCTAACAAGTCACATGTAATTCTAATGGGACAACAAAGACTGCTTACAACTTTTGACATATCTACACTTCCAAACATTACTATAAATAATATAATTACCCCTTATTCTTCTTCAGTAATAGATCTTGGACTAAATCTAGACGCAAATTTAACCTGGCAAACAGAAGCGAAACACGTATGTAAAAAACTTTCTCCATCTTACATTATCTTAGACTTTTAAAGAATTTTCTCCCAATTTCGTTAAAACAAATCCTTGTGCAGAATCTTGTGTTGCCACACTTCGATTATTGTGACATTATACATAATGATCTAAACCATGACTTGTCGCAAAGATTGCAGCGTGTTCATAACGCTTGCATTCGATTCATTTTCAATATCCGCTGTTATGACCATGTTTCCGAACACTTTAATAACCTCTCTTGGCTCCGTCCAACTGACAGACGTAAATTGCATTCTCTTTCACTACTTTTAAAGCTTCTGAATTCCTACATTCCTACTTACCTGGCGTCCAGATTTGAGAAGTTATCCTCTTACCACAATATTGACACTGGGTCACATGATAAGTCTGCTAAAAATTCCTCTTAATAGCACTTCCTCTTATTCTACTTCCTTCACAGTAGCTTCTGCCCGCTTCTGGAATATTCTTCCTCAAGATATCAGTGGTTGCCGCACACTTAGCACCTTTAATTCACGCTTATACAGTTATCTGTTGTCTAATAATTAATTTCTCTTTACTTTTTTTAATTTATACTATGTTATTGATAATGTTTTTATACCTTGTACATATTATATATTTAATTCTTTAAATTTAGAGTAAATCAAAATAGATTATAAATGTTGATTGTATTGTATTGTTTTTATAATATGCAATTGTTTATGTAGTTGTAAGACTATTCTTTTTGCATTTTGTATTTTTTTAAAAACCTGGTTGAGCGGCAGAGGAGGCATTAAGGCCTTAACTCTGCCAGGTAAAATAAAACTATTTATTTATTTATAAATTTAAATATTAATTACCCATTGAACTATTGTAGGAAATATCACTATGAGGTTTATTTAAAATATTAATTACCTACTTCACCGGGATTTTCAAGAGATATTCATGCTTTTGTACTTATTTTGAATATGATTTAAAAAATGTTCTTTTTACTTTAAGATAATTAGGATTAGTAATCCGACTTTTTCCTTGTAGTTTACAGGTGCAGCTGTTTTCTTGTTTGTCACTATTGATTTATTTAAAACATTCAAAGTAGATGAATATTAAGAAAATAAGTACCTTGGTATTTCACCATATAAATACAACTTTCAAGGAACCAGGGTTCCACTGCTTAAAATTTTTCAGAGTTGTCCCACATTCGGTTCTCCGGGCAGGGATTACTTCAGGGAATCCATTTCAAAAGCTCAAACACAAGGACATGTTTCTAGGAACTTGGAATGTTTGGTCATTACATAATTGTTTGGCAATAGATTAAACTGAAAATGTATAAAACTCTATTTCATTTATATTATATGGATGCGACACATGGACTCTTACTTTAAGGGAATAGAAAATATTACGAGTATTTGAGAATGAAGTGTGTAGGAAAATTTTTGGGCCTAAGAGTGTTTAACAGAGATGAGTACTTATTAGTAAGCTACATGATCTTTTTGTGAAACCAGATGCAATAAGAAGAGTTAAGGCTCGTAGACTGTGACTGACAGGACATGTGGCAAGAATGGAAAATGAAAGAGGGCATGAAACTTGGGTAACCCTCAGTATGCAGGCCAAGAATGAGACGGGATAATAATATTAACCATGATTACATTAAATTATACAAGATATGATTGGTAAACATTAGCTGTGTATGGAGAGCTTATGTCAGCATGGACATGACCGTACAGGATCGATAGTGCTAGTTAGTTATTATTTATGTTAATAGTAGTTCCTAAATGGAAACTATCTATATGGCATAATATAGGAACTAAGAAGATGCATATTCCAAGAACAGTACATATAAAGTTCTTCTCTGTGATTTTTGCATGATGAAAATTAGTTTTCTTGTTATTTCAAATTATTTCAAACTTAAGTATAATTAAACATTATAAATATATTGTAACATGTTGCACTAAACTGTTAATTTATCATCATCATCAACATAGTACATTCACGAATTTAGGCCATTTGTTGACCTGTTTCGGCCTCAAGAGAAACACCATCCAGAAGTCTTTTGAGTGGACGTCCTGGTCCTCTTCTTCCTGCAGGTTGATATATTAACATTAGTTTGGGTATTCTGTGATCTTCCATTCGATGAACATGTTGTATCCATCTTGACTTATAATCAGAAATTTTGTTTTCTAAAGATTCCATGTGTAATTCTTCTAAGATGTCTTAATTTTTTTGTGATCTAGTAGTGTGTATCCTGCAGTCCTCCGAAGATATCTCATTTCAGCAGATCTAAGTCTCTGTATATCCTTCTGTTTCAACGTCCATACTTCGCTACCATACAAAAGATTTGGAAGAGCCAGTGTTTTATCTATAACAATATTTAAGTTCTTCTTTCTTCTACGACTTTCCCCAATTATAGGTTTGCCGTCTTCAGTTTCCATTTATCTCTATCATTCCAATCTCCTCTTCCAAATTCCTATCCTCCATTATTGTTCTGACGTAGGTTTTCCATTTCCATCTTGGTCTGCTACGTTTATTTCTTCCAGGGGGTGACCATTGGTATATATTTTTTGGCCATCTTTCATTTTCCATTCTTTGTACATGGCCATACCATTTAAGTGTTCGATTTTCAATCCTCTTAACAACAGATGTGGTGACCTTCATTTCTCTCCAAAGGAATTCATTTCTTATTTTATCTTGTCTTGTTTTTTGGAGGCTTCCTTTAAAATAATCGAATTCAACTGTTCTAATTTTATTATTTTGTAATTCCGTCAAAGACCAAGTTTCGCTTACATATGACAAAATATTCTGTATTATGCTCTTATAAATTTTCATTTTAGTTTCCCTTGTAATATTTTTGTTCCAAATTACTCCATGTAATGTCTTAGTTGCATTTGTTGCCATTGCAATTTTAGTCTGTACATCTCTCTCACAGGTACCTAAACTTGTAATTATTGACCCAAGATATTTAAAAAATTCACATTACTTTATTTTCCGTGTTTCAATTATGAGGTCATCCACATCCTTTCCCAAACACATATATTCTGTTTTCTGTAAATTTATATTCAGTCCCCATTTTTTATATTCTTCCATCAATTTATTTATCATGTATTTCATATCATCTTTATCCCCTGCAAAAATTATTTGATCATCTGCAAACAACAATAAATGCAATACTTTTCCTCCCATAGTAATAACCATTTCAGAACATTTTTATACCACAAGCTAAGAGCCTGGTCTAAGTAAATCTTAAAAAGAATTGGTGACAAACTGCATCCCTGCTTAAGGCTTTTATTCACTGTGAATTCCTCTGTTAAATTATTGTGTATTTTTACTTTAGCTTTTGTACTTCTATAGATCATCCTAACAATATTAATCCATTTATCACAGATGTTCATATTTCTCATTGCCATCCATAACAATTGTCGAGGTACACTATCATATGCCATCTCTAAATCAATAAAGGTTATATATAGTTCTTTATTTTTTGCTAGAATTTTCTCTTGTAATTTTCTAATACAGAAAATGTTATCGATACATGATCTTCCACTCCAGAATCCACATTGTTCTTCTCTTAAGTTATCTTTTATCTCCTTAAGTTTAAAAGTTGTAATTTTACTAAAAATCCTAGCTGTCGAAGGTATAACGCTTATACCTCTGTAATTTGAACACAGTTTTTATCACCTTTTTTAAAAATAGGAGTAATGTACGATAAATTCCCGTCTTCTGGGATATCGTCTCCAATTTCAATTTTATTAAAAAGTTTTGTTAAAAATATTACTAAAATACCTCCTCCATATTTTAGGAGTTCCGTCTGAATATGTCCTGGTCCTGATGCTCTCCCATTTTTTGCCTCTTTCAAAGCTCTTTGATCTTCATCTTCTGTTCTCTGGAGTGTCAAATTTATATTCTACATATCTTGAAGTTGAAACTCATTTCTATTTTCGTGAAGTAAACCTTTATAATGTTGCATCCATTCTGATGGTCTTATCAACTGAATATTTATCTTCTTTCTTTCTGATTTCCTGATATTTGTCTAATGGGTTTCGCAGCTTCTTTTAGATGGAACGCCATATCCAACTCGAATGATTCTATATTCTAGCATATAGTGTGCGCCAGTGACTGAATTATTTTGTTACTTCTCACTCTCTGTGCGTTTGTTTTCCGTTTTTTAAAGTGATATAGTCATTTCGAGATGTTGTTGAGTGATCCGGAAAAAATAACCCAAATTTTCATCCGTGCTTTTCTTTTTTCTTATACTAATTTTTTTAATATCCTGATTAAACCAACTTCATGATATTCACTTTTTACTTTCTAGATTTTCTGGTCCCAATTGCTTCTAAACGATCTGGCGTGAATGTATACTTTCCTTTAGTTGATCAATAGAATTTCCACTGCTGAATTATTTAAATTTAAATTAAGTTTTTGTTTTAATCTTGATTGAACAAATGAATTTTTATACTCTCATCATAGAGGTAAGCGTAGCGTTTATATCTTTGTCCCTTTCAATAGGAAAGCGTTTTGTATTTATTCTCTCTTCCGTGTATTCGCAATTTTTGTGTTTTGTTAGCCTACTTGTTAACACATTGGTGACCGACAGCTCTGCGTTCCACCCACCGCTGCTGGACCGGACATTTCTGTCAGTAGGGTGGACTTTTAAATTTTAAACCGCGCTAGCACAGTGTGGCTTTTACATCAATATATTTACAGTCAATAACAATAATGCATAAGTAAATCTTTATTAGTGTTCTCACCAGACCTTCTAGTAGAAATTGAGGGTTTGATAGCGTTGGAAACATTTCCCTTTATGTAAAGGCACAGTGCAAAAGAGCATATGTAGCGAGTTTCTTTTCTTGTGTTCACTAAAAACGCGGCAAAGTTTGGAGGGTATTTTTTTCTTTCCAATCACAGTTGGTGTTAATTTATTTTTCTTAATGTCTTAGCCTCCCTGGTGGGTCGTGAGGTGGTCTCGTAGAAGTGATTTCTTTTCTCTCTGTCTTTTCTCGTCTTCCCTGTCATCTGTGTCTCTAATTTCACGACTGCCAAACAAGAGGTTGTTTCAAGCAAAAAAACTTCTGTTTGACATTTTGCTGTTAGGATTTTGAAATTTATAGACCCTGAAAGCATTAAATAGTACACAATTCAGAAGCCACAATACAACTTTCTAGCTCCATTTCACTATTTTTCTAAGGATGGAGTAATATGATACGTACTGGTCAGCCCTGTCTACACCCTTCACATACTTGTTATATTGAAGTATTCAATAGGTCATTTTTACAACTTTACTCCTCCCACTCTCGTGTTGCCTGATGCAATGTGCTAACCATTCTTACATCTCTTTTATCTTTCCATGTTTGTAGCAAAAGTTCCCCCTTACTAAAAAACACTTTCTCTTGATCTGAGTTCATTTCCAGCTTCCACAAATGATTTTGGAAACCCTCTGTTAATCCTTGTTGCTTCAGAAACTCTTGTCTTTCTTTCGAGCAAATTTTCAGCTATAGCCACACTATTATAATAATTATCCTGGTGTACATGATGCCACAGATATAAATTCGGCTCCAGAAAGCAAAATAGTGTTTCTTTTAATTTTTCCGCTCTGCAACATATATTTACAGGTTACATACGTATCCCGTAATCGCCTAACTACCCGCAATAAAATTCCATATTTCACCAGCCGTCTGTCATAAAATTGTAAACAACTCTTTCTGTAAAGTTGGCAATTTCATAAAAGAGAAAAGAGGGGTACAACAACAACTAAGATTTATTTCACAATGAGAAGAAACAAAATTGAATGCCTCATTCAAAAGCGAAGAGGCAGGGAAGCCATAGAAAACGTAAAAACGGAAATCTCCGTGACCGGTCGTCTAGCGTTGGCCATTTAAACACCGAGATCTCCGTGGCCCTTCACCAATGTGTTAATATGAATTTTCCCAAAAGCATATTATGTTCACTTCCGCAATCTGGTTTTCTATACACACTAACATCTTTCACTGTCATATCACGTTTTTGTTTCACAATTATATAATCAATTCTTGATTGGAGGCTTTTTGTTGGCTGTTCTCATATGTATTTCCCGATGTTGGAAGAAACTATTCATTATCATATAGCCATGTTGTTTACCTAAACTTATCAATCTATCTCCATTGTCATTTTGTACTTTTCCCCAAATGTTCCAATCACTTTGTACCGAAATCAAGATTTCGATACATGGATTACGTCATGCTGCGCAACTATACGTCATCGCGTCTCCATTTCTTCTGTGATCTTGGTGAACAGTGCCAAATTCCCTCCTACCTACCTTCTCCTTTCCTAATACGCGCTGTGTGCTATCGCTTATACTCCCCTCTCCCAGTGAACTCTCATATAGAGCTATGTTTTCTAACATCAAATCAGCATCTGTTTATCTACCGTTGGAGTCAGGTCGATATAGCTCAGAAGGGCTAGTATGGTTTATTAGTCCTTTAGGCCAGGGTGGGGCCACAAGGACCGTGTACCCCAAACCTAGGCTGGACTAGTGTGAGTGTAAGGTTGTACGTATGGTTTGTTAATATTATTTTTGTATAGATGATCAATGATAGCATTATTTTCTTTGTCACATGAATTATTTATTAATTTATTATTCAATGTTATATCTGATATCTTTTTGGCTCGCATTAAATTTTAGTTGTCTGATTTTATATACTTACGTCTATTGATTTAGTTGCTAGCCTATGTCAGATATGAAGGTACAATTCCAAAGCTTACTCAAGCGTATGTGAGTTCCTTTTTCCTTAAAGCTTCCAGGATTATAGTATGCGTAACTTACTGGATATTACATGTTTAATTATTCATTAAGGAAAGTTGAATTAATATTTGTCTTTTATGGGCCCGTAGAAAGATATCTTAATTTGAGCAATCTGTTTTCTATTCAAAATATTTATCAACAACATTGGAATGACCCAGGACAAATATGGTGCAACTTCATCTTTCATTCAACTTCCTACTCGACTATTAAAATCTCCTGTTATTATTACTTCTTGATGTTTTTTTTATTTTGTCCAAAATTTCTGACAGTTTGTCAAAAAATTAATTTTTCTCTATGGTTGTTGCATCCTCATTTATGGTATATACTCCTATTATTATAAGCTCTATCCCAAAAAGTTTGAGATTTAACTTAATAATTCTTACATCAATTTCTTCCCAAGACAACTTATTTTTTATCAATATGGATATACCTCTTTTAGTTTTTGATACTCCACGCCAGATATGTGTACAATTTCCTAATTTTTCCTGATCTTTCCCTTTCTTTTTTGTTTCTGAGAGCACCATAATATCTGCATTCATTGCTGTAATCTCATCTATTACTTCTTGTTCGTTAGTGTTCAAGCCTTTAACATTCCATGTGCCAATAGCAAAGGTCCGTTTTCGTAGCTTAAGTCTGTCATATTTAAATCCATCCGGATGACATATTTGACTGAAGTACGTAGCGATATACCTTTTTCCAGGGCCAGGTTGCCAGCCTGACGCCTAACCCCGAGACATGGAGGACCTGGTTTGTTTTTAGGGTTTGCTCCCTTCGCCGACATATCTCAGTTTTAAGGCGCTGAGAACTCGCCTTTCGTCACATCATGTTAGCTACAGACTATTACGACTGCAGTCAGGGAGCACAACGAGAACGTAGGATTAGGACTTGCTGGCAGAGCTGTTAAAAAAGTCGCAGTGGCATTAGTCGAGATTTATTAAGGTATACATAGTCGGCATCTGTACCATTCTCGAGGCCATACAAACCATTTGCTCCCCCTATGTAAGTTAATGAGAGTTATACAATTAGAAGTGCTTCAGTAACACTCTATGATTCCGATATTTATCCCCCTTCAGAATCTCTCAGATCAAATTACTCGACAAATCAAGCAGCATAATTTGGTGTTCTGACCAAAAATATAAGTTCTTCATTTGCCTCCTTCTTTCCACACCTAATTTCAGCCAACTTAATAGTGTCGTTGGATAAATTTACATTTTATGTACATTTTTAACAAAGAATTTTGTTCTGTAAAGCAAAGAATCAAATTTAATCATTTCAAAGATATTCCATAGAGAGGTATTATGAATTATAAATACGTAAAACAGAGAATCACGTTATAAAATTAACTTCAAAAAATTACGTTTCCAAAATATTATGTGAACTGAATATAAACTTAATATTTAAACAAGAGTTACACTTACAGTGCAGATTACATAGGTACTTAACCATTGCTCAACAAGACACAACTTGAAACAAAATGAGATAAAGTTTTTTATATTCAATTGAAAATATCTTGAAGGAAAAAAGTTGTTTTTTATATTCAATTGAAAATATCTAGAAGGAAAGATAATATTACATAGGAACTAATTGCTGATTACAGGTGTCATTTTATATTTGTGTCACTAGACATCAATTTACACTGAATAGAATTCATAGGTTCCTCATATAAATGTAGTACACCACATTCATCTTCACGTTGGTAATTAACGTATTGCATGGCAAGTCTACTGTAATTGTGATACTTAAAAAATTGAGGTTTTCTGGAATTGTGATATAGAGATTTAAATTAAAATAAAACATCTCCCCACATAAGTAGATGTTGTTTGGCGTTCAATATGAGAAGTTTTGTAGAAATGCAATTTTGAAATGTAAATAAAAAATCATCACACGCATAAGTACATATTGTTAAAATAAATTGGATGAAGTTGTAGTTAACGTATACATCCCCATCCTTGTATAACAAACGTTTCACAGTGGTTCGTCCAAACGTGTCTTGTGGCTGATGTAAAAAAAATGTGCAGGATTATTGTCTACACATACTGTTAAATTAAAATAATGCACCTAATCAATTCCAAATTCTAAGAAATTATATTAAGTTACACCTGATACACAAATACATTAAAAATTACAATGTAAATTTCCATTTATACACAAAATTATTAAGTGAAAGAGTACCTGGATATTTCATGGAACCTCAGGTCCTCTAACGTACGCCTCCCAAACATTTGAGGAACCTGAAATATTATTGCATATTATAATAATACTGCATTTCATGATATTGGACTACTACTACTACTGCTACTGCTACTGCTGCTGCTACTGCTACTGCTGCTGCTATTGCTACTGCTACTGCTACTGCTACTGCTACTGCTACTGCTGCTACTGCTGCTACTGCTACTGCTGCTGCTACTGCTACTGCTGCTACTGCTGCTGCTGCTACTGCTACTGCTACTGCTACTGCTACTGCTGCTGCTGCTGCTATTGCTACTGCTGCTGCTACTGCTACTGCTACTGCTACTGCTGCTGCTACTGCTACTGCTACTGCTGCTGCTACTGCTACTGCTACTGCTACTGCTACTGCTACTGCTGCTGCTGCTACTGCTGCTGCTGCTGCTACTGCTGCTGCTGCTGCTATTGCTGCTGCTACTGCTACTGCTACTGCTACTGCTGCTGCTGCTGCTACTGCTGATACTGCTGCTACTGCTACTGCTACTGCTACTGCTGATACTGCTGCTACTGCTACTGCTACTGCCAGTGTCACTGCCACTGCCACTACCGCTACTACCACTACTACTACGATTAACAACAAAATTCGCTACCTCTAAAACGATAAAATTACCCTTAAACCGATGAAACTACCGCTAAAACGATCGAATTACCTGTAAACCGGCCAATGTATCTCCAATCCGACATCATAACCGCTAAATTGATAATTATGATTTACAGTTATAATTATTTTTCTTTTTAGTTATGTAAATAAAAATAAAAACCCATTTAATTTATTAGGTGTTGCAGCGCACGTCAGGTATTGGCTAATACTTTATATGTTTTTAATTCAACATAATTTGAAAAAATAATTCTTGTTCATTAAAAAGAAAGTTCATGAAGAATTTAGAATGAACGATTTTTCCCGCATAAAATGAATTCATCGAACCTGCAATTGATAACCTGCAGAAATAATTTGAAATTTGAAGTGGTATAACTAGAAGCATATTTGCCTTACCTACACTAGAATTATGAAAATTGAACTTCGAAATAAGATAAATTTAAATTTACCTCAGTTGGCATTAGAGTGTATCAGAACAGTCATCTCATTGTCACAAAGTGGCAATTTCTTACAAAAATTTCGGGTGGTCAGTAGACTGGTTAAAATAATGGAACATTTTGTTGAGGGTTCAATAGGTTCTCGAGGAACAAAAGTTAAAATTGTTTGGAAATTAATACTAATATTGTTTTTAAAATAAGATTAATTAAGGCGAATTCTTGAATTATACATATGGTTGCAAATATAGTTAAAATAAGTTAAAAAAGAAAAGACTTTGAGACCTACAAAAGGCTAAGAAAGGACAAATAAGCCAAAAAAGTCGAAAAAAGGACAACAAGGAATAACAGAATCCATTTTTCGTGCCTAGAATGACCGAAAAAAATGTATATATAATGTTGGACATCGTTTTTAGACATATAATAAAAAAGTCCTAAACTTCCGAGTCCTAATTATTATAACAATGGTACTCTACATACTAATCGGATTGTCCAGTTATACCCCCATGCACTTGGGTAACTTTTTTTGCCCAAGTTAGTCGTGTAGTCCCCTGACAACACTTGGGCGTCCCTATACTTTAACAGCCTAAGGACTTGGGTTTGCAACCGGTTTTAATCCCATGGACTTGGGTGTTGGGCCACTTTAGTCTATACGTCCCTGATAGTATGGTATCGATTCATTCATAATACTTGATTTCGACTTGCAGGTTCACTTCAATAACCTGAAAAACAAGAAAGGCATCATGTCAGCACAACACTCGGAGATATACAAAACATAAAATACAAAAAAAAAAATACTACCCTGATCCACAAGACTCTATTGTACAAAATTAGGAATTCTTGTGAGCCAAGAATTGTCTTATACCTTAATTAAAAGTTTATTCAGTTTTACTCCAACTAATATCTGCTTATTTGGAGTGATGATCTGTTTTTATTTATATCTCTGTAATGCATTTCTAGAAAACCTCTCATGTATAAGCATTATGATATGACAAAGGAAGCTTGAAGGTGTTGTACTATTGGTAGCTGCAAACAGAATTAATTACCATGTAATATGTTTTTCTTTATTTAGGAAATTTTCAAATAAATGTACAAAAAACCTGTATGTGTTTTTGTTTGAAGTTGTGTTTTCTTGAGCAGTGGTTCTGCCTGTAAATAAATATAAGTACCTATATGAATTTTTTATATTTAAATTTATATAAAATTACCCGTTTTTATCATAACGTTTGTGCAATCAACTTATATATTGCGTAACGAAATCATGTATTTTGCATTTTGCATCCATCCAGGCTACAATATTGCCTCCTCATATAATTTATTTTACACACTCATAGCGATGGGATTATTTCAATGACTTCCTTGTACTATTATTTTCAATCTCACCACCTTGTTTTCTTCACTGTATAAATTGTATTTTCAAAGTTAGTTTCCTAGAAATATAAAAGTTATAACTGATTAGTACATTTTCACAGTTATTGTGATAATTGTATAATTTTGTCTTCCTATATATGTAAAATATAATAGGATATTGTGGACATTGTGATGAAGTGTCAGAATTCAGATAACGCAACAGTAAAAAAGCAGAAATTAATTATGCATAGGATCGACTATGGAAACGCATGACAAAGGCTGTATTATACATGACGGAGACTTGTCTAAAAATCTCTAAAAATGTTAAATTAATAATATATAAAATAGCTATTCTACACGACATAAGTTCTTTTACTTTAAGATGTAAGAAAATATGGCTATTTGAGAATAAAGTGCATATTAAGCAGAGACATATGGACAGTGAATGGAGGTATCAATCTGTGAGATCCGTGATCTTTATAGAAAACCAGATATAATATGAGGAGTTTAGTTTTGTAGACTCCGGTGAACAGGATATGTGGGACGTTTTAAAATGGACGACAGGAATGTAATTGTATTGTAGGAAAAAAATGCAAATAATTCAGTAGGGAGACCACGAATTGGTGGAAGGAAGGAAGTAAATTACAGAGAGAATTATTTGAAAATATTATCTCAATATATAGATGTATGGAGAGCTTATATCTGAGCTGCAACGGACCTTAGGATTCGATAGTGCTAGTGGTAAATTAAACTTTTTAATTAATCAATTTCAGTGCTTTTCATTTTATGAATTTTCCAAGTAGATGTGGATGACTAAATTTCCATAAATTAAATTTGTGGAATTTGAATTAGGTTTGGACATATTTCTCTTGTGTTATACACAGAGTCATCGTTCGTAAGATAGACATTGAATCATCAGTTTAGGAATGGAACACGAGAAACTTATATGTTGTGTTTTAAAGTGTCTCGAAGCTTTGCTCTAAGCATGAGTCAAAGAATGAGAACAGAATCCTTCCCTAGAGAATGATACATACGGTTTTAGAATATATTGTGTCATAAGTTGGATATCACAAAATGAAATTCAGAAATATATTAAACATCGTAAATGGTAATGGATTGGAAACAGTATCAAAATAGAACTAGAAGTTTGTCAAAGAATGTTCTGCAATGGAATGGAATGCACAGGGATGTTTAGGAAAAGTGGAAAACCAAACATTACATGGCAAAGCATAATAATAACATAAATTGGACAACAAGAAAAAAGCTGGAATGTAGCCAAAAAGTAGCAAAAACAAAGTCCGGTGGCGCTTTCACTACTAGTACTAGACAAGGGAACTGTCAATCATTGCATGCCGAAATCTACCTTTTAATTTCTTCTAGAGAAGGGTTCTGATGTACCAAGGTCATTAGTTTCGGCATCATAATGTAAGTATTTTTGTACCAAACGTATTTTTGAGAACTTTGACCAGTTGAAAGGAACTTGGTCTGGTTGTAAATCAGTTTATAGAATTCAGAACAACTTAGATCTTTCATATTATAATGTATTTGTAGCATTGTTTTAACCTATACCTTTCTTTGAGCAGTCATGAGGGAAAACACTAGGCATTATGTCCAGGAATGGAAAAATGATATTCCACAATTTTCAACAACTCTCAATACTGCTCACTAGAAATACAATTATGAATGAAGGTAACCCATTTCTGATTATATAAAAATTCTTAAAATGTTTATCCTTGGACTCCCCCCAAAAAAGCTTTAATTTCAATACCTGGTTAAAAAGTATACTTTCATTTAATTTACAGGTAGTGTTATCATGCAACCACTTGAATGTTTCTTATCACTTTCCCATGCGGGTACAATCTTCAGTCAAAAAGCTCAAGTACTCCATTTTATCAAGTAATTAATAACAGTTTGATAGAAAAGAGAGGCTGTCTTTAAAAAAAATCTATATTGCTGAGACGGTTTAAGGCCAGACATTAGTTCTTTAACTAAATATGTAACAAAAGGATATTTCTTCTAAAATTTGTAACACATATTTTAGCTGCAATCTTACCTCATTACCTGATATATCTTCCTCCTCAGTACTTGCAACAACTATTTGAAAAGGATCAATTTGTGCATACAACAAATGCAAATGTGTTTCACCAACAGAAGAAAGAAACTTGAGAATAGAAGTACACGCATCGAGTGAAAGAAGTGCCTCAGATATGTAGATGAACCTGTATCGAAATCACTTTTTCGGTACGTAACAACTACGCAACTACTGCGTCATCGTGTCTTCCCTCAATAGTGATGTTATAGAAAAGTGCCAATTTCCTTCTTCTTCGTGCTTTCTCCTACTTGCCTCCCCGCCCCTTCCCTCTGCGCTGTGTACAGTTGCGCAACTTTCCCTCTTTCTCAGAATACTCAAATACGTGATACAAGTTACAAACAGTGTCATCACCATCTTGGATATTGTCTGGAACACTTCAGTTAGCTCCAGTGGAGCTGTGTTGTTTTGCTTTAGTCCTGTAAGCCAGGGTAGGGCATCCGGGGTGTGGACCTTAACCCTCGGCTGGACTAAAAGTATGGCTGTATGAATGTGTGAGTAATTATTATTATTCTCATTATTTTGTTTTGTAAATTCATTTGATGACCAATATAATTGATTTTTGTTGTTTATATAATTTATGTATTTTTATCTAAATCCATGTTATGGTAAAAAAGGTCAATTTATGTTTAATTAACCAGATAAAATAATTTAAACATTAAGTTCTATTTTTGGTAAAAATAATGTTTAATTACTGTTTAATTAGTTATGATATTGCTGCTTCATATTAATTCCTATTCTAAATCTTTCTCAAGTCAGATTAGCTCCCCTTTTCCTTCTAACTTTCATGATTGTAAATACTATACAGAGTTTGTTACGAACTATATAAATTACTACAGTGTGTTTAACAGTTTCATGGAAATAGTTAATAAATGTTAAGCATACGACATAGGAAATATGAATCAATCTTTGCCTCTGGTGGGCCCGGGCAAAGGAAATTAGATAACACAGATATTTATGAATTAGAAACTACAAAAGGTAATAGAATGTATGAGGTAGAAGGCTACTAACTTCTGTACAGCTGGAAACAAGGTAAGCCACTTTGTTACGGAATAACATTAATCATCAAATTATAATTTTATGATGAATTGTACAGGAAATGTTTGGAAATATTGGTTTAGGTCCGCGCAGCCTTCATCTTACGGATTATGCCAGTGAGATATTATTATTATTTTATTCAGCTTTGCTGCTTTATTAATAATGGAACGTGTGTGGTGTGAAATATGCAGGCGGCTGAATGAATAATGTAATTTAAATATCGAGCGAGTTAGTTGTTTGAGTGTCTGACTAACCTAACTCACGTTGTTTAACATTTTTATATTTATTACCAAATATAATTACAATTGTAGTGGCTGTAACTAGAGCGAGTTTTATATTATTGTCTCTCAGGTAACCCCCTCCTTGCGGTGTGATTTCCAACATTCTTAAATAATATCTTGTGTTGTTACAAAAAGTCGAAATTTGTGGCAACTACATTTTGTTCTTGCTATTGTGCTGGTTAGCCAGCTTGAACGTATTTTTAAATGATTGCTATATGTCAATTTTGGTTCCGAAGAAAACACAACAGCGGGCGCTACATGTTTAACACACAAAATTGTTGCGACGGTCTTATAAATAGGACACATGATGATCGGTAAAATCTTGGAATTCGCAGAAGAAGGAGCTGCAGAATAAATGTTTTTACAAGTTCATAAAATCATAACACAAGAGTCCCTATAATGCGTAACAGCATGCACTTCCAGAATTGAACCTATGTTTATTTTATTCGTGCATCTCATTCATATTTGCAATAATTGTTCCTAGGTATTTGAATTCAGACACTTCTTCAAAGTTTCCCTCATTCAACATTATATGTGTGAACATATATTTAGTTTATTGTCGTTTACTTCCAGTCCAAATTTCTTAGTGTACGTGTTGACCTTAGTATCTCCTCACTATCGCTCAATAATACATCATCAGCATAAACTGAAAGCTTATTAATACCATTGAGTTGTAGGCCTTCTTCGTCCTCTAGAGATTTGATAGAATACTCTAGTACAAAGTTGAATAGTCCTTGGTTAAACCCATTGTTAATTTCAAAAGTAGTCGATCTCCAAAAGGATACTAGGCCCTAGATAACTTTTCGTTCTTAAATAGCTCTTTGCAGTCTACGAGACTTAATTTGTTATTAATATATCTGGTCGTCCATAGAGATCATGTTAAATATTTTTCTCCATTCTCCTGTCTATTGATCGCTCTTTGATCGAAAATTTTTGCTAAGAAATTTATTCTCAAATAAGCCTAATATTTTCTCCTTCCTTAAAATAAGTGTCCATGTTTCGCATTCATATTATATAACTGGGAGAATAACAGTTTTATATATATTCAATTAAAAATTTTTTAAGACGTTGGGATTAAAAGAGTCCTTCTAATATCTCATATCATCCCTTTGCAGAACTAAGTCTATTGGTCTGAATAGTTGTATGAAACAATTCCAAGAAAAATTGGAGCTGTTTTACAGTCCTGCATCTTATTAATGAGGATTCTTCCATTATTTGTTCTATCCTCAGGTCGTTATGCACACACGTCTGTAATAAATTGTGCCATTTGCATTAAATTACATTTTCTTTTTGATTTTACATATTTATAGACGGTTTACATTGAGATCACACAAACGGATGTGATTCATAAAAACTGTGTGACTTGCACATAACCTGACTATGTACGTAGCTGTTCGTATCTCAAGTTGAAACTATGTAATTATTAATAATAACTTACAATTATGAATGTGGGCCTCAAAGTAGTAATTAATCTGCTTCGGTAGGGATTAAGTTCGTTGCCTCTGGTACCGAGGGTTGCGGGTTGAAACCCGGCTCGGTTTTGATGAATTTTGTAGGATGGAAATATCCAAGGACATGTCTTCCGGGAGAAAATTTTACTCGTCTGTTCTGAGTCAGAAGATTTTCGGTCTCATAAAAATCTAATCCTAAATTAGTGCCTCTGACCAAAATTTCATCGGAAATTCCCATTCAAATAATACTAAGTCTCTTACCCTCACTGACATCTGTAGAAAAATGTGCATAACTAAATGAACTCCCGCATTGGATCACTATTGCTCCACGATGTACCGGATAGACAGACAATAGTTGAATGATCCGGAGGTAGAATGATGAGGATCCAATTTTTCACTATTTTGACACATTAATGCCATCTGTTTGCTCAGTCTTGTACATTTAGCAACAAAAGAATGAATTTTTTCAAAAAGCAGAGTCCCTGTTATGGCCCACTGCGTATGCTGGAAGAGCTAAAGCTGTGATTCATGAGGTAACGCATTGTTAAATGCTTTAAATACCCTGTATATTTTTTGTTTTATCCGTCTTGAACAGTGAAGGAGACACGTTTCTAGGTATTTACGACTGTTCGATAAATGCAATATTACTCAAATTGCGACATTTCAAATAAAGGTAAACTCTCTTGCAGAGTGTGAAAGTAAACAGGACAACCTGCATTTAAACAACTAGTATCCGACGTTCGAGTAGAGTAGATCGTTATGCCAATTACAAAAAAAAAGTATATGAGAAACATGGTTCAATTCCCTTGACACTTTTTTATTACTTCGTAATTTCGTAAAATATATCCTGTAATATTTAATTACTGCCACGTAATCCACATCCACTTTACACTATATTAAGTAATATTCCTGCTTCGTAAACTCTATAACACTATTTAGCTACCGGTATAAATTTAATTGTGTGTGCATTACCAAGTTTTAATAATAATGCTATAAGTTGATGTAATAAAATATAATATAGCTTCATATATTTATGTTTATTTATTTATTTATTACGTATTAGTGAGGAAAAAGTTTCACCCTTCAATTAAAATATTTAGTTTATATATATACATATGTTAAGTCTAGCCTAATAATAGCCCATAGAGATCGTGGACAATAATAATAATAATAATAATAATAATAATAATAATAATAATAATAATAATAATAATAATAATAATAATAATAATAATAATAACTACAATAATAATAATAATATAATAACTAAAAAATAATAATATAATAACTAAACAATAATAATAATATAATAATATTAATAATAATAGTAATATTAATAGTAACAGTAATAGAAATTTTAGTGGTTTCCTTCGACTGCGGAGTTCACCATAGTTTATGATTTGTAGATTGATGGAGGACCACAAGGATGATTCCCTGGAAACTCGTGGTAGAGCAAAAGTTTGTAATGTTCCATAGTCGAAATAAATACCTGTGATAAATAATTATTTATTACTAAAACACATGATATTAATATTCACTGCACTGTTGTTAATTTACTGTTGCACTTTAAATTATTAATTTCTAAAAGAGTTCCGAAATACACCAACATGGTGGACAAGCCCGCTCGTAGTACTAGTAATAATAATGGTAATAGTAGTAGTAATAATAATAATAATAATAATAATAATAATAATAATAATAATAATAATAATAATAATAATAATAAACTTCGTTTTTTGTTTAAGAGTAGAAAGACAGGATAAAATAGAAACATTTTGACAATTAAAAAGAAATAACCTCTCCGGAATCGAACCTGTAACCTCTTACATAGGAATCAAGCCACTACGCACTGAGCCAAGTGTTTGCTTTTCTGTTGTAATTGAAAAGGAAGAAGGGAAACGTATTCTAGCTCTACTGTGCAATTAGTTTACTCGTGTGAATCACGCGTTAGAACTTGAAATATTCGAGATCAAGATTCGGCCCATTCTTTTTGTTGCTAAGTCAATCCTTGTTACAGGGTTAAATTGTCCACCTGCTTGTTCCGTTTAGATCTGCTATTTTGAAAGAGACATTTGTGTTTCCGCCGAAGTATACCTGCTATATTTGTGATGAGTTGAAGGAAAATAAAACGTTCTTATTGAAGACATCCCGGCTGTCTCGGAGAAGATGGAAGAAGAAAAATCGAAGGAACTAGACTGCCTGGAAGTTTCACAAAAGTTTCATGTAACTAAAGCCGATAACTTTTATTTCATCAAGAGACAGTCCGGAAAAAAGTCGTCACAGAAATAGCCATGGCTATTTTTTAAAATTGCTGACACCAAAAATGACAACAAACCTCGTTTACTGCAGGGAGAACCAAATTTTCCTTCCTTTAATATCCGACAATATTTAAATTTTGTACACAAACAATCAAACGGTATCTCGAATAATACCAGGCGATGTTTGCTATTTCCGTTACCATTTTATAAGTGAACTTCTCCCTAAATCAGAAACTTAACTTGGGATTGATTGTGAATCTTGAGGTCGCCCGTATAAGGACTTTACTGTATTCTGCGTTTCACATTTATATTAGTTTGATTGTATGAAGGACTTATTTCCAGTTCGGGCCCATTTCTACACGTATTGTCACCGGAATATGGTCATTGTTAATCAGAAATCCAACATCAAAACCGCAGACGAGTGACTGAAAACGGCATGTTTGTGTCGTCTCCTTTCAAGGTAATCGAATGCAAACCAGAATTTTTCAAAGGACTTCCCAACACGTGTAACAGTGGACTGTGACAATACTTCTACGGTATTTTTTTATCGTGAAGCTTTGTTTGAAGCTTACAAAGTATCTAATGCAATGTGGGAAGCACAAACCACAAACACTCTGCATGCCACTTGTGACACCAAAATTCTACGATCTTTAGAATTTTAAAAGTTTCCTGAAAAAAAAAGGAAGTCAGATATTTCTATGAAAACCTTCCTCAAATTGTAGAAGTTGGTAAAAATAAAGGAGACTTAATTTTGTTGGGTGAACTGTTGGACAAAATGAAGTGTCTAACTGAAAAACTCATTTTCTCCACTTTTACAAATTTTAAGTAATCAGCAAAAGACTATGAAAAGAAATGTTAATTTAAAAGTATTCTGTAATTTGCATGAAGAATGAGTCATAAATAAATGTCTCCTCTTATGAAAAAAATATCTAGCTGTTAGATTGATAGAAAAATAGCATCAAATATTGGACAATGTGAGTTTTGCAACGTAACGATTTGGATAATGTTAATTTTGATGTCAGGAATATTAAGATGCTACACTTTAGATAAGGTAATTCAACTAATAGGCAGGTGTGTCATACTTTTAATATCATATCAATGAAATCTCTTTATTAGCAATACTACAGACTTACATAGAAGTAAAGTGAATCATGTTTCCCTAAATGTGTAAAACAGATGGTTTTTCAACATGGCTTCCCTCATGCACTTCTTCAGCAAATCCTATGTTAATTTCTGGTCCATCAATAACATGTTCGAAGAAGTGTAGAGAGTCGAGCATTCTCTAGTCTTCTGCATAATGTTTTTTTAAGAAGGGAATCTATATATTTACTTTTACTGTTCATTTTTTATATAATTACTTTTAGTGATGATTTCTGCCCTTAACTCAAAATCTTTACCACGCTTAGTGATGGTTCTGGCACTCAGGGATGGTTCGTTCTTTAGTTTGTATGTTGTTTCTCCTTGAACAAGAACTGTGACTCTGTTTGTAATTTTATACGTCCTGTATACACGTTTACAAGATTGTATACTGTGGCAAGTTATTCACACAGCCTCCTGTGTAAATCTATAAATAAATCCATATCGGTAATAATAATCAGATAAAATTATAATATCATTTTAATGAAGCAGTTACTGGACTTAGGTCATATTTATATTCAAATTGATCAGGGAAGCGAGTGGAACCTGATTATGTAGGAGCAAAGGCCATATAAAATGATCCAAAGAAGTCAGCATCAATGTAATCAAATTATTAGTTATTAAAGAGGACTAACAACTCAGGTAATGTAACCCTTTCTTTTGTTAAGACGGAAGTGGCCGACACATGATAATAACTTACTTACTTACTTACTTACTTACTCACTGGCACTATCGAACCCGTAGGTTCATGGCCGCACGGATATAAGCTCTCCATACATCCCTATCCTGAGCTAATGCTTTCCAATCATTCCCTGTATAATCCACTTCCCTCAAATCATAGTTAATGTTGTTCTCCCACCTCATTCTTGGTCTACCAACTGGGCGTTTTCCTTCCGGCTTTCCTACAAGAAGTTTCCATGCACGTCGTTCATTCCCCATACGCGCAACATGTCCTGCCCATCGCAGTCTACGGGACTTAACTGTTCTTATTATATCTGGCTTCCTATAAAGACCATGTAGTTCATTGTTATGTAGTCTTCTCCATTCACCTGTCTGTTCATCTCTCTTTGGTCCAAAAATTTTCCTAAGAACTTTATTCTCAAATACTCGTAATCTCCCTTCCTCCCTTAAAGTTAGAGTCCATGTTTCGCACCCATATAATATAACTGGTAGAATAATAGTTTTATATATTTTCAGCTTAACGTTTTTTGAAAGGAGTTGGGACATCAAAAGTCTCTGCAATGCATAATAGCAAGCATTTCCAAAATTGAGCCTATGTTTAATTTCTTTGTGCATCTCATTCCTATTTGTGATTATTGTTCCTAGGTATTTGAATTCAGCCACTTCCTCAACATTTCCCTCATTTGTCATTAGCTGTCCATTTCCATTATATAATGTATTTCTAGGTGTGACCATATATTTAGTTTTACTGATATTTACTTCCAGTACTAATTTCTTAGTGTTACTCAATAGTGTGTGCGTGTTGGCCTTTAGTATCTCCTCGCTATCGGCCAGTAGTACTACATCATCAGCATAAACTAACAGCTTATTAATACCATTCAGTTGTAAGCCTTCCTCATTCTCTATAGATTTAATGGCATGCTCTAGTACAAAATTAAATAGTAGAGGAGATAGTGCATCTCCTTGCTTCAACCCATTCTGGATTTCAAAAGTGTCTGAAAACTGTTTGCCTACACGCACCCTACTCGTTGAGCCATTTAGACACATTCGTATAAGTCTAACTAACTTTTTAGGAATTCCAAACTCCAGCAGGATACTATATAACTTCTCCCTCTTAATTGAATCATATGCTTTTTTGAAGTCTACATATAGTTGATGTACAGTACCATTATATTCCCATTTCTTTTCTAAAATCTGTCTTATACTAAAATCTGATCTGTTGTGGACCTGTTTCTTCTAAATGCACATTGATGATCTCCTAGAATGTCATCAATATAGGGAGTAAGTCTGCTTACTAATATATTTGTTAGAATTTTGTACGAAGTTGAAAGTAATGAGATGCCCCTATAGTTGTTGCAATCAGTTTTATCTCCTTTCTTATAAATTGGTACGATAATTGATTCCTTCCATTCATCTGGAAGAGCTTCTTTTTCCCAAATCATACTAAGCAACCTGTGTATCTTGTCCATCAATTTTTCTCCCCCTGATTTTATCAGTTCTGCTGGGGGTCTCATCTGAACCTGATGCTTTATACATCTTCAATTTTTCAATTGCCATTTCAACCTCTAATGCACTTGGCTCTTCGACTAGCATTTCTGCTGTCTGTAACTTATCCTCCTCAATGTCCTGTTCTGTATGTACATTTAATAGCTGATTAAAATAACTTTTCCATCTATTTAATATACTCTTGGAATCTGCAGTCATATCCCCATTTTCATTCCGAATTATGTTTGTTCTAGCCTGAAACCCTTTCTTCTCTATACTAATTCCCTGATATAATTCTCTAATGTTCCTATTTTTTGCATTCATTTCAAGATCATTAATCTTCTCTCTCAAATATTCCCTCTTTTTACTCTTTAGTAACTTGGTGGTTTCCCGTCTAACACTACCCAATTGCTCTAAATTTACCTCATTTAGCTCGTGATAATAACTTACTAATGACAAAATCCTTTGCTAGACAGATTGAGTAGAAATATCTTCTAAGCCTCCAGTTAACTGATTTATCGTGATAACCATAACCCATTAGCTAAATGTACAAGCGGGGGTTTTTACCCTGACACAAACTACGTTAGCAAAAAAGTGTGGGAATATGGCAAGTTTCTAGCGTCGAACGCCTAGGAAAAAACCCAAGCCTAAAAAAAAACCCAAGCCTAGCTAATGTTTGTGACCCGACTGTACGTGAAGCCAGCACGGGAAAAAAGGTCCAACCTCTGAAGGCATAAATCGCCAATAATAAATTTGTAACACCCCCGGGATCAAAATAGGAGGGCGCATTAACCAATTATATGTTTCGTTATATGTGCCTAAGCACTGACCTTAGGTCCACGTGATCAGGTAGTGGGAGTAACTAATTTACCTATAGGCGAGAGAGGCTTCTCCTCGTCACTTCGCGTATAAAATTACATCAAGACACTTCTCAAAAACACTTCGTTCTAAAAGTTGAATAAAGCCACTTCATATAGACAATTACTTGCAGTGTATAAAAGTTAAGAATAAACTACTTTTACCAGACCTCCTTTGCACATTAATTCTGCCCGACGAAGTCCTCGTGGAATCCCGAGTTAAGAACCTCAACTCTACCGATTACCAACCTGAGCAACCTAAGTTCTCACACATGGAGAACTCCTTCAGTATTCCTAGTGTCACTAAATCCAATCTTTACCTCTTTGCCCAACAATAACCACTCCTCCATACTGGCTCCCTAACGTGCGGGCAGAATAGGTCGTAAAAGTAACACACGAATAGAAATCAACGGCAGAATGACTAAGTCCCACGACCACGAGGCAACCAGGACAGAGAAGATGATGGCAACAAGCAGGCAACCCTGGATGCGGAACGAGAAGACAGCGACTGAAGGAAGGAAGCAGTAAGTGACACAACAACAGAATAAGCATTTTCTTTACTTTTTACATATATAAGAAATCAAAATATTACAGTGATTTAACGGAAAATATATCTGTGTGTATTTATGTTGTTAAGAAGTAGGAATAGAAAGAGGCAGGCAAATAAAGATAAAAAAAATGGATAGGAAACACGAAGAGATTAGGGAGAAGGCTTGTGGGCAACTGATTGAAGGAGAGAACGAAATCGTAAGGATGGGAGAGGATAACGAAGATGGCAGAGAGAACTTAGAGCAGAGCACAGGGGAAAGTAGTGAAAGCAACGCAGGAGCAGAAGCTAGAGGGGAAGTAGAGGACAAGGGAAATCCAAGCACCGACACCATGAAATACATGGAAATGCTAATGTCGAGAATAGAGGAGATGGATAGAAGTAGGAAAATGGATTTAGAGACGATAGATAGAAATAGGAAAATGGATTTAGAGGCAATGCAGAGGAATATGAAACGGGAACTTCAAACTTGGAGAGGACAGATGGAGATAAGCAGGGAAAAGGGATGTATTTACGTTGAAAGAAACATTAAGGGATGAGATGGAAAAAAATAGAGAGATGCTAGAAGCGAAAATAAATGAATCGTCAGCGTGTGTAGAACTAAAGATAAATAAAATGGAACAAAAACTTATTAATGACTTAGAGAAAACAGAAAACAGGGTAATAAGTCAAATGAGAACAGAGATGAACAATAGTATAATAACGTTACAAACTAACTTAGGGGAGAAACAGGAGGAATTACAAGGGGAAATAAAACGAGTCGACAAGAATGGGCTCTGTAGTGTAGAGAACTCGGACAAAAGGGTAAATTATATGTGTCTATTTGTACAAAAGCCAGTTAACGAACAAGAAACACTAAAGCCCCAAGTAGCTCAGAAAATTGCAGAGCAGGATAAACGCTCTGAATTGATTGAAATGATAGTAGAGCCTAGATTTAATGAGTTAGGCATTGATATAGTGCAGAAAGTGAATAACCAAACTGCCAAACTAAATGATGAAATAAGTGTTCCCACAGAGAAAGATAATAGTGTATGTCAAAAGGATAGGAACCCAGAAAATAAATCACACGCGTCGGAGAGTGTTTCTTGGACGACGGCTAATCACAAAACATATGCACGTACAGAGATACTAGGGAACCCAGAGATCACTAGTAATTCTGTGGCGCATACTAACCTAGATGATAGAAGTAAGAATCATTTGAAAAATTTTGACAAAAGTCTAGTTATTATATGTGAATCTGAAAATAAGATTGAGGCTGTAAAGACCCGATAAATTACCATGCGAGTGTTCAAAGTTTATTTGCGTGTGAGCGTAGTATCGCAAAATATGTATATATAATAATAGTACAGGAGGCCTTTGCGAGTTAACAGACTGTGAAATTAGACACTAATAGTATTAAGGGTAGACAGACCGACAGTGAAAGTTGACACTCGAAAAAAAAAGGAGGGAGAGATTTTTACACGTAGTAATGACAACGGAATGGATATATTACGTATGTATGTTTGTCTTGCATTGTACTATATTGTATTGTGTGCACAGGTAGGCACTACCGTGATTTTGGTACGAGATAAATGTCCATGTAAACGCTGAAATTATGCAGTACCCAGGTAAGGAAGTGGTTATATACCGACAGAGTTTTGATTTAACATACAAAAAGTACAAAATATAAGCTCTACATAATCCCCAAACAAAATTAAAAAACAAGACCTGATAAATTATACTTAAATGCATGAACCAGTTTTCACGGGATTCGAACTCAATACTAGCTGAGATTAGGACATAAATGAAAAGTATTAGAAAAAAAAATAAATAAATGTTGTATGGTAAAGTACCAAATATAATCAGTAATTAAAATAAATAACACTAATAAGGTGATTAAATAGGCCTAGATTAAAACGCTAATCGCGAGAGGAAAGGGCACAATGACTGCGAAAAAAAATAAATAAAGTGAAATGTCGATTTAGATATTAATCATGATAATACCCCCATATTGATGAATATGATATAATTAATTGAATTAGTGTGAATACATAACACATGCATGTCCACTTTCAGCTAAGATTGAGGGTGATTAATAAATTGTTGATTTGAACTTATCGATAGAGAATGGATCCATTTTTTTTAATGTTTTAATCTAATCTCTCGAGCAGAAAGCTGCATTATCTACTTAATCTAGGAAAGTAAAAGTACTTGATTGATTTTAATGTCCTATTATTTTATTATTGGTGAAAGAACGCACCTAAGTCAAAAGGTTAAAATTCAGTAAATGTTAAAATGAGCCCAGATAGGCCATTGTCATTGTTTAATACATATAGGTAATTGAAGAAACTTGTACAACAATCTGAATACGAATAATATCATGATGATTATGATTATTTTGTCTAAAATAACAATCAGACAGTGTAGACATAGGAGCTAATGAGACAGGGTGAAGCTCAATGCACCTTAATTGAAAGGCCGAGTGGCGGTGTGAACCTATAAAGCGTGAGGAATTTATTTGTTGATTATATTTACAGAATTTAATTTGTAGACGTGGGCCGAAGCGGCACGTCACTGTGTTTGTATAACACGTGCTATTTTGTTGAAAATATTTGAGGGCAAGGGATCCCGTATTATCTAGTTAATGAGATGAGGTCATGATCGCTGATGGAAGCGAATGTGACAATTTGTGCGAATTTGTATTCGATGTTAATAATGAGATGAGATGAAGTCATGGTCGCTGGTGGAAGCGAATGTGACATACTATGCGATTCTGTATTCGAAGGAAATGATTTTGCACGCTTAAGAAAATAACGTCGTTTGGCTGAGTAATGATATAGCCAGCTATGCTTTGGCAAAGTAAATGGGCCGAAATATGTTGAGAATAAAATGTTAAGAATCATGAATATTTCATGGATTAATAATCATGATGAATTCGTAAGTATGCAATGCCTATGGGGAAAATATGAGATCAGGGTGTAATACTATCAATAATAATTGTTTATGACGATAGCACAGCTGCTTAAACGCGATATTTAGTATTTTGGTCGCAAATATATAGATCCATGTAAATAAGTCTTATTGACTCAATTTAAATTAAATTTAGCAAAACTGAAGTATTATTCGACATATGGTTTGAAGTAGACAAAACTGGTTCATCGCAAATGAATTCCCAAGCTGTAGACGCACATTATAATGTAGGTAGATATTAAGGTGTAAATGAAAGTGTAAATAAACAGTTACACATGAAGAAACAATTTATGCTATACTGGTATTCAACTAAATAGTTTTGAATGGTAATTGTATAAGCATGAATGGTTTGAGTAGACCACCAAATATATATTAAGGGTGTATCTTTTTTTTTCTTAATGAATATTTATGTATGTCTATATTGCAGAAAGTGAGTCTATTTAACCTCAAAGAACGATCCCAGGTAAAAGGGATACATATCAGTGTTTACAATCTGTACATAATTGACGTGCTGGCAACACTCTCAGGGTTAACGTGCTCTAACCAAAAATATTATAGCCATTTTTTTTAAAGGCCACTATAGCTATGATACTAGCATTATATTATGCGAGAGGATTATAAACAAATGAAAAAATCCCTTGATTTTTCCATTGATTATAGGGCATTTGTGGCAAGTTAGTCACACAGCCTCCTGTGTAAATCTATAAATAAATCCCTATCGGCAATAATAAGCGGGATAAAATTATAATATCATTTAATGAAGCAGTTACTGGACTTAGGTCATATTTATATTCAAATTGATCAGGGAAGCGAGTAGAACCTGATTATGTCAGGAGCAAAGGCCATATAAAATGATCCAAAGAAGTCAGCCTCAATGTAATTAAATTATTAGTTATTAAAGAGGGACTGACAACTCAGGTTAATGTAACCCTTTCTTTTGTTAAGACGGAAGTGGCCGACACATGATAATAACTTACTAATGACAAAATCCTTTGCTAGACAGATTGAGTAGAAATATCTTCTAAGCCTCCAGTTAACTGATTTATCGTGATAACCATAACCCATTAGCTAAATGTACAAGCGGGGGTTTTTACCCTGACACAAACTACGTTAGCAAAAAAGTGTGGGAATATGGCAAGTTTCTAGCGTCGAGCCGCCTAGGAAAAAACCCAAGCCTAAAAAAAAACCCAAGCCTAGCTAATGTTTGTGACCCGACTGTACGTGAAGCCAGCACGGGAAAAAAGGTCCAACCTCTTAAGGCGTAAATCGCCAATAATAAATTTGTAACACCCCCGGGATCAAAATAGGAGGGCGCATTAACCAATTATATGTTTCGTTATATGTGCCTAAGCACTGAACCTTAGGTCCACGTGATCGAGGTAGTGGGAGTAGTACTAATTTACCTATAGGCGAGAGAGGCTTCTCCTCGTCACTTCCGCGTATAAAAATTACATCAAGACAATTCTCAAAAACACTTCGTTCAAAAAGTTGAATAAAGCCACTTCATATAGACAATTACTTGCAGTGTATAAAAGTTAAGAATAAACTACTTTTACCAGACCTCCTTTGCACATTAATTCTGACCGACGAAGTCCTCGTGGAATCCCGAGTTAAGAACCTCAACTCTACCGATTACCAACCTGAGCAACCTAAGTTCTCATACATGGAGAACTCCTTCAGTATTCCTAGTGTCACTAAATCCAATCTTTACCTCTTTGCCCAACAATAACCCCTTCTCCAATACCGAAATGCCATGAATATGTTTTTTTTCACATTTTCCTCTACAGTTTCCTTCCAGTCTCTATTACAAACATCACTTCCAAGTCTCTTAACACTTGCAAAATTACTTATCATCTCAATGTACTGGTTTGGGTTAATTATTATCTCGTAATTTTATTTGTTTTTCGATGTTGCCAAAAACATGGTCGGGTGGTATAAAACTGTTTCCCGTCATAGGAAAAACTAGTTGGACTTGAGGTGTATTGTTAGATTCATTACGAAACCAATTGAGGTGCATGCTTATTAAAATTGAATTTTTGTTCTGACCCCACATCCATCGCTGATAAGTCTTACAGTGGTGTAGGGAATCATATCTAAAGAGTTCAGGTAATCAAAGAAACAAGAGACTTGGAAAACTCATTCTCCGTCCATACGTAGGAAGTGACATTTTCTTAGTCAATTTTGATTTTGAGTGTCCTTATACTATACAAAAATGGTATAAATATAACTGACGACTATAGTACGAACACTGGTCTGGTAGTTTTGAGAGGGGTTGTTTTTTTGACAATCATAAGAAATTATCAAAACATTTTCCTAATTTCTTTCAGCAGATCATAAAAAGCTTCAGATCGTAGCTTATGGACTCGTCTCCTCTTCTGCATCGCGATAAGATTTTATTTTAATCAGGAAGTTTTAGGCACATGGAGCAAACATCCACCCTAGGACTTCCAAACCCGAGATTACAGAACCTGTTAAAATATAGCGAAAGTAAGTTTCCTTTACTTTACGATATTCAGCTTCAGTATCTTGTAAACACATTCGCCATAACTTCCGTATATTCAACTCCTAAGGTAAATATTCCCGTCCACTCGTGTTAGCACATTATTGTGTTTCACAGCAGGTGAGCTTATTCAGGAATTTTAATATATTTTCCCTCTTACCCTTATATTTGTTGCTACTTGTATCGCCACCAAGACGTTCCTTGGTGAGTTCACCAGTATTATAGAATCTTTCAGAAATACGTATCACTCGAATTCTGGACACATGCAACACTTTCAGGAATGTTACCAAGCAAACCGGTACCAGTTCTTTACTGCGATTATGAACGAAGTATTTCGCTCGAGCTTCTTTTATCTTATTCTTATTATTTTTTGGGCGTTGTCTCTTCACTGGCTTTATACATAAATGCTTTAAAATTAAGTTGTCCTGATTTCTTTGCTAGAAATTAGCATAGAACCTCCTGATATTCTGTGCATTTAGTGTTCGACATAATAATGCTCCTTTAGTATGTTTGCATGTGGAAAACTCAGGAAATCCTTTTGGAAACTAAGGAAATCCTCAAACCTGAAACAGTAAAAATTATTATTGCATTTAGGGTTTCCAACAAAATTAAAAACAGATGAATTACTGCACACATTATTCACTTCCCAGTTCGTTCATAATACTCAGTCATTCGAAAAAACATTAAGAAAGTTGACTGTTAGATTGAGGATAAGTTCTTATCTATTCATCTTAGCCTGAGGTCTATTCCATTTGTCTGGCTGGGGAACTCTTTTGCTTGGAATTTGTCCGGGTAACGTCTTACTGACAGACGTAAATTGCACTCTCTTTCACTACTTTTCAAGCTTCTGAATTCCTACATTCCTATTTACCTGACGTCCAGATTTGAGAAGTTATCCTCCTATCACAATATTGCCACTAGGTCACAAGATAGCAGTCTGCTAAAAATTCCTCTTCATAGCACTTCCTCCTATTCTACTTCCTTCACAGTAGCCTCTGCTCGCTCCTGGAATCTGCTTCCTCAAGATATCAGGGGTTGCCGCACACTTGGCACCTTTAAGTCACGCTTATACAGTTACCTGTTGTCTAATAATTAATTTTTCTCTATTTATTTAATTTTATACTATGTCATTAATCTTTTCCTCGTTTTTTATATATCTTGTACATATTATATATTTAATTCGTTAAATTTAGAGTAAATCAAAATACATTATAAATATTAATTGTATTGTATTCATAACTTGTATTCGTTTATATATATATATATATATATATTGTAATTTAGATTTAAGACTTTTCTTTTGTATTTTTTAAACCTGGTTGAGTGGTAGACAAGGCCTTAAGGCCTTAACTCTGCCAGGTAAAATAAAGCTATTATTATTATTATTATTATTATTATTATTATTATTATTATTATTATTATTATTATTATTCACTGGTTTAACGGATAAATCCTTCATATTTCAATAAATTGAACTTCACTTTGTATTAAAAAAATGCAACAGCAAATTAAACAAAATAACAAGCACCCATAGCATGATAATCATGTGACTTAATGGAAGTCTGCTATTAGCTGAGAGGAAAATGTGAGTTTCGCAAACCATACTAAATTTTCTTCCTTCATTTACTATAGAATAATGTGAATTTACCTATATAATTTGAGTTGATTCACATGGATATCAACATTTAGAGCAGGAATACAACAAAAAATCCATTTCGACCTAAAATGGAGAATGTGAGTTTTGCAGTTAGACCCTTCATATATAACTGATAATTCTATCTTCATAAGCAATGGTGAAAACAGGAACATTTTTGCTTATATGCTTATTTATATCGACAGTTTAAATTAGAAATTCAAAATAGAGTACTAATAAGCAGAACGAAGAATTTAACGACTGAAGAAGAAATAAAGTAAAGTGCAATGCACCTAATTTGTTTCACGTTATTACAGCAGTCAGAGTAAACTGTAGCACGGTTCTATATTGTTAACTGTGCCGTACATATAAGTGAACTTTATTTTCTCTTAGCTCCGTGCTTATATTCAAAATATACAATGCCCTCAACTTCAAGTGAAGGTAAATAAAACTATTTTTTGGAATAATTCAGTATAGAGTATATTCATATCGAATGACCTAAATATACAATGTAAGATATGTTTTTCACAAATCAGATTTTATAACAAGAAACGAAATTTCCGCTTAAAACATGCCGCTCTAAAAAAATGCACTTCTTACATAATTAAATAAAAAAAACAAAATTAAGAAGAAATACACGAACATTTACACTTCAGTCGCAGTTCTTTAAAGATACGTGTAAAATGATTGTACGCACCAATGTACCATCGCACAAAGTAGACCATAAAGAACTTGTAAACGTTATCAAAACGTACACTACGTGGGAGCCTCCCACTGTAATAATTTAATGAAAATGTAATTTATCTAAACGTCACAGTTATGTTATCTGGTAAGTACGTCACTGTGGATGAAAATAAAATCTGAATTTTTATAGATTAAGATTATATCGGAGTGTATTCCGAATTGTATTGAGGTTTTATCAGGCAGACATAATAAATAATTTATATTAATTTCTGGAGTTAGTACAAAAGTTAACAAGTAAATAAATTCAAAAAATTTCAGAATTTAGAAAATTATTATTTGGCATTTGTATGATATTGCATTAGCTTCTAACACATCCGATTTATTAACGTTTCCGGTATCTGAGTTACGTAATCTACCAGTCATGACGGAACATATACTAGGCACTGTGCATAAATTGCGATCACAGCGATATGTAATAATAATAATAATAATAATAATAATAATAATAATAATAATAATAATAATAATAATAATAATAATAATAATAATAATCTATCTCTATCTTCTCTATCTTCGGGTTTTTACTGCTGGTGCCGTCTTCCCGTGCCAAACCTCCAAAGCCTATGAATAATAATAGTAATAATAATAATAATAATACTAATAATAACAATAACAATGTTTTATTGAATTCAGGAGGGTTGGGGACATAAGGCTTATTATTACATTCAACCAGCGAATAATAAAATAGTACAAAATATTTTGTAACTTATTACAAATGTAAAATATTGCTAAAATCTAGAATAAGCAATGTACAGTATAAATGTGGTCTATAATATTAGCTATCACTAACAAAACACGGAGTAGAATAAAATAAAGTAAAGTAAGAAAAACCTCCTAGATTAATATTTATAGTTACATACAAGAATACTGAATGTTGTTACGCAGGTAGTATTATCAGTATGTGGAACTTAAGATATCAGATAATTTCGATTTAAATCATGAGAGTGAATGATAATCCTTGACATAACTGGGAAGTGAGATTCATGCTCAAGTCATATATGTCCTGAAGTTGTGGTATCGAAAGTAAAGTACTAACTTCTAACATTGTTCAAGGACAATTAACTGATTACCTTAACACACATAACATACTCGACCCACACCAATCAGATTTTAGGACAGGCCATAGTACGGCAACCGCACTTCTTAAAGTTACCGAAGATGCGCGTGAAGCAATGGACAGTGGCCGGCCACATGACAATATTTACACTCTTGGACTTCAGTAAAGCTTTCGACACTGTTGACACTGACATATTAATATCAAAATTACTCGCTCTGAATATTCCGGACAATGCTGTTAACTGGCTTGGATCCCATCTTCATGATCGCCAGCAATGTGTATCTAATGCACAACTTTCCTCATCCTGGCTATCACTGAAGTGTGGCGTCCAGCAAGGTTCAGTGTTAGGACCACTTCTGTTCTCAATCTATATTAACGATATATCCACTAGCCTTACCTATTGTCGACATCACCTATACGCTGACGATTTGCAAATTTATATTCACTCCCATCCTGACTATGTACATGACACACTAGACAAATCAAATAGTGACCTAGACTCAATTTCCCAATGGTCGAAGAAACATGGACTTAATCTAAATGCTGACAAGACACAGTGCATAATTATAGAAAATCGGCGAATCCAAAGCATTATAAATTACGGAAATATCCCTACCATTCTCCTAAATGACAAAAACATCCCCTACAGCTCAATAGTAAAAAATCTGGGTATCTACATGGACCAATACCTAGACTGGAAAATCCAGCTGAATAATACCTGCAAGAAAGTGTTCTCAATTCTTCACTCCCTAAATAGTTTTAAAACTTCCTTCCTACAAAATTAAAACAAATACTAGTGCAGACCCTTATAATGCCACACTTCGACTACTGCGACATATTACTGGCTAATATGACAACTGATCTATCTGGCAGACTACAACGTGCTCATAATGCGTGCATTCTATTTATATTCAATCTCCGTCGTCATGACCATGTGTCTCCTTCATTTCGGGCCTTATCATGGCTACGCCTAAATGACAGAAGAACTTTACATTCACATACCTTACTATTCCAAATTCTGCACACATATTTACCAAGTTTTTTAACAAGACGTTTTCAAAATTTATCGGCTCATCACAATTTAGGAACAAGATCACAAGACTCTTCTTTACTTTTGATACCTCAGCACAGTATATGTCTATACTCTGAATCTTACACAATATCTATGACTAGAGCATGGAACTCACTTCCCAGTCATATCAGGGACTGTCAATCGCTATCATTATTTAAATCCAAATTAAATGATATCTTAAGTTCGACACAATGAAAACATTAACTGCATAACAACTATATAGATCATTCCATTAATAATCATCTAAGAAGCTACTTACTTTATTTTATATAATTTTAATTTTATTATATTGTATGTTTTTATTAGTATTAGCTAGTATTAGATGATATCATCATTGTATTTTGTTTAGTCTGTATTTTAATAATATCTTAAAATTGTAATATGTATGTAATTTTTGTATAATTCTACTATTCGCTGGTTGAGTGGAAGAGAAGGCCTTATGACCTTAATTCTGCCAGCTAAAATAAAGTATTATTATTATTATTATTATTATTATTATTATTATTATTATTGTGCCTAAATTGTAATAAGCCGATACATTTTGAAAACGATTAATAGATAACTTGGTAAATATGTGTGCAGAATTTCGAATATTAAATCATGTGAATGTAAAGTTTTCGGTCATTTAGACGTAGCTATGAAAAGGCCTGAAATGAAGGAGACACTTGGTCATAACGACGGATGTTGAATTGAAATAGAATGCACGCATTATGGCGACGCTGTAAGTCTATCGTATAGACCAGTTGTCAAATCAGTCAATAATTGAAGAGTATGTACAAGTATTTGTTTTAATTTCGTGTCAAGGTAGTTTCTAAATCTAGAGTGAGTAATTAAGAACTTTTTGTCAGGTACTCTTCACCTAGAGTTTCGAGTTCACGTACGTTTCAATATAGATACCCAGATTTTTTACTTCTGATCTGTAGATACTTTTTTTTCTACGTAAATTTATAATATTTACATTCGTCCGAGGCCTATAATTATGCACTGTGTCTTCTCTGCATGACGATTAACACGATGCTTAGTTGATCATTGGGAAATTGAGAGTAAGTCAATATTTTGTTTGTCTACTGCGTCACGTGCATCGTCGGGATGAGAGTGAATGCAAATTTGCAAATCGTCGGTGTACAGGCGATGACAATAAGTAAGAATAGAGGATATATCGTTAATGTAGATAGAGAAAAATATTAGTCCTAACAACGTTCCATGTTGGGCGCAACTCTTCAGAGATAGCCAAGATGAAGAATAATCTTCATTGGATATACTTGAAGATGGATTTTACCCAGTTCGCAGCATTTTATGAAATTAATTAAATAAAAATAAAACTTAGTGTTATTTGATTTTCATATTTATTATATAATTCAGTGACAGCTGTTTCGGTACACTGCACCTTCTTCAGACATGTTAATAAATTATGAATTGTGTTCCAACTGATCTAAGCAACAATACCAACTCAATTGATTATTTTACGAAATATTTAAAGCGCATAATGTAGCTACTAGTATGGCAGTATCGACAAACTTCGTTTTAATATAATAATAACTTATGTATTTACGTAAATGTGAGAGCTTGTATTGCTAAAATAACAGATCCAATTTTGTGTAAGAATCTGAGGTCGATATAACAGTAAAATCTGAGAATGTTCCTTGACATGCAATATTTGTTTGTACTACGGAATTGAAATTTTAAGGTTATGAAGGAGATTCACGGTATGCAATCTTAAGGCTCGAAAGCAATGTAATTATTATTAAAGGATTTTTATGCAAGTTCATATGTTGGTAGTCTCTGTTTAAAATGCATTATTCACTTATTAATACGGCGTTAAATTGTACCCTAAATTATTTTTTTTTACTTTCTACAACAGTTTTAATATATTTCATTTGGTTCTAAGTTATATAGAAAAATTGTGTAGAAGAAGGAGATATTAAAGAACTGTTGCTGCATTAACTTAGGAAATATAAAGCGAATCTTAGGTAATACAGTATGATAGATATGAAGTCGTAATGTCAGATCTGCGCAATTTTTTATATGAAACACTTCTCTTTATATGTCAACAGACTGAGGTTTTTGATTGAACGATCCAATGATGGATGTTGTGAAACCCTGAATTGAGATTTTATAGAATCCATGCGAGGAAAAATAGCTTCAGCAAGAGAATAAAGACGCTAACTTTCCGCAATAATTCAAGGAAATCAATAACATGTTAGCTCAAAAGACATGAAACTAAGCTACATAATATATTATTAAATCGAGAGACATGATTTATCGATACTTGCTTCCACTTCAGCATAAAACATTTGATTAAAAGAATTGACTTACAAGGGAACCTTCTTAGATGGTGAATTGAATTTTCGTATATATTTGGACACCAGGTGAAATCATTTCCGCTTCAGTTCCATAGGAATCAGTTTAAAATTTAAATCAGTCTGTTGTAAGTGACTTTAATGCCCATACTTAAAGATTAGATGAAGTTGTATTTGTAGTCACTGCATTGCAAAAAGCTATTGTGGGATTGAATTGTAAACATTAGATAAGTTTGTATTTTTTTCCTTTAAAATTTGAGGGTATATTTATTACTCAAATACATTATATATTTTCATCAAGTAAATATCAAATCGATTGATAATTATATTTAAACACTTTTATGATGCTGAATGCCACACCGATCCCCGATTTTGTCCATCGCTACCATTTTCCCGCAACATGCATTAAACATTTAGTAATATGTACATCGTGTTACTGAATTTAACAGTAAAATCCGTGAAATAAGATATGTTCTGTGACAAATGTTATTGGTATATTATACGCATGTCAAAAATCCCTCCGGGATTTCGTGGGTCTGTAGAACAGAAACCATAACAGACATGACGAAAACACTTTTAGTAGAGGAAAGAGTATATTTTCTAGTTTTCATATGTACCTAACAGGTCTTCCATATACCCACCATAGGTGACTCGAGAGACATCGATCCTATATTCCAGCATCTGTCATACACGTACCATCATCTCAAGGTCAATACCAGCGAGTGCAAGTTCAATCCTTTCTCGCAGCTCTACTAAATCCAGGGGTATAGGGGGGACGAACACGTGATCTTTAACGTAACCCCAAAATAAAAAATCACAATAGAATCACATTTAGCAAGCTACAGCACTCAAAACACCATATCTGTACCAGCGAACGCCATGTTTCATCAACTGGTATGACTGCCTCCTAGCGGTAACATTTACAAGTTATGTTTTGTTAACAGTTCGTATAAAATTTGGAAATATATTCTTTCCTCTGATTGAAGTGTTATCGCCATGTTTATTATTGTTACTGTTCTACAGACCCTTGAAATGCCGGAGGAACTCTTTAACTTGCCCAGTATATGCACTCATTATTATATTGTTATATTGATTAACAACTCATGTTTAATCAAAACCTTTGCACTGTCTTTTCCTCTTCGCAATGAAGCTGCGCACGTTGGTTTTTCTTTTGTGTGAAGTTTCTGGGAATTCACGGTGTAGCAACCCATCATAATAACGTTCCACCAGTATTCGTATTTTTTTTATATTCTCAATATCTTGTTGGAAACGTTCACCCTATTCTTCACTTATTGCACCAATATTTTCAGGAAAAAACAAATTATCATTAAAAATGAAGTTTTATATTCAATACGCATCCAAACATATCTGATTTTTCCAGCATTTTTCAAATAATGTTTGCATAAGCGGTAGCTGTTTGTTTCCTAAGAACTCAGTTACCACACTTATAACTCTAAAATAAGAAACTCCTACACGACCAATTCCTTATGGCATAGATGTTTCTGTCCCTCACTCACCAGAAGCACTTATAGATCTTTTTCCCTGGTGCACATTTTCAGATATGGACGGAATGTTTCAGTGTGAAATAGGAAGTTCTACTTCAAAAGTTTACTCATTTTCAATTCAAAGATGTATTAAGAGAATTAGGATTATCCAAGAACAAAATAGAGCTTTTAGGCACCAGATTGAAAGAAAATAATTTGCTGGACATACTATATTTTTATAGGAGTATGAACAGAAATTTACTGTCTAATGTTCACAAGAAGATGACTTAGTGTGCAGAACTGATATTCCCGGGTTGATACCATGTTTAACTTTGAATACGAAGTGGAGTAATTTGGAATTTTTATCAATTCCTCTAAAAGAAGACTGAGAGCAGCGTTTTAGAACAATCATAATAAATATGGTACGGTACATGATGGTCTTTATGTACACCTTACACAAAAATCTTCAACTAGTTCTTACAAATATAAAATACACCGATCACAACTGGAGAATGTATGGTGATCTTAAAGAGTTGTGATGCTTCTTGGTCAGCAGGCTGGGTATACAAACTTTTTATCCTTCGATTGTGTGATGGGACAGCAGTGAACGAAGTCTACAAAAGGAGCAAAAATACTGGCCACAAAGTACTATCTTAAATCTCGGATTAAAAACATTACGACAAAGTGGTATAGATTTAAAATGAATCTAATACGAAGACATTGAGAATGTCAATGAGCATCAATAAAACTAAGTATATTTTCACACATAGAAATACATTATCGGTATATACTGTAAATGGGCAGCTAATGACAGATGAGAGAAGTTTTGAAAAAGTGGCAGAATTCAAATACCTAGGAACAATAATTACAAGCATGAATCACATGCACAAAAATGAAACATAGACACAATTCTGGAAATATATGATTTTATGCATTACAGGGACCCGTATCATCCGAACTCATAAATATATAAAACAATTATTCTCCCAGTTACATTATATGGATGCGAAATATTGGCACTTACTTTCAGGGAGGAAAGGATATTACGAGTATTTGAGAATAAAGTTCTCAGGATTTTTTTTGGACAGGCGAATGGAGACAACTAGATAACAATGATTCACGGTCTTTATAGGAAACCAGATATAATAAGAACAGTGAAATATCTTAGACAGCAGGGCAGGACAAGTGGCACTAATGAGGAATGGATGCTTCTTGTGCGAAAACAAGAAGGAAAACGCCCAGTAGGTGGAGAAGGAATGAGGTGAGAGAATAACATTAACCATTATTTGAAGGAAGTGGATTGTATAGGAGCTGATTAGAAAGCACTGACTCATAATAGGAATATGTGGAAATCGTATGTCCGAGCAGTCATGATATTACGGTTTCGATAGTGCCAGTCAATTAGTTGAGCTTAGAGTAATTTTTACTACCTCTCCATATAAAATTAGGCGTGGTGAAGTAGTTTGTTACAGCTTTATCATAAAACTGTAACTGTTGCAAGTATTCTGCAGTAAGTTCCTTCATCTGTCAGAAGCTAATCTCAAGGATGTCATGTTTGTTGGCCCAGTCATAAGAAGACTGGTATTAGATCAAAACGTCCTTCATAAGATGTGCGAAATTGAAAAAGGAGCACGGACAGCTTTCAATAATTCGTATTTGGTAATACTTTTTATTTAATTTACATTTTTAATGTATTTCAATTCTAATCTGATACAATAGTTTACTATCGCATTAGATTTAATTCTGCTTCTGTAAGATATATATATATATATATATATATATATATATATATATATATATTTGACAACTTTTTCTTTTCTTCCCTTGTATTACATCATGCCGCGACTGCCATGCTTAACGCTATGCTAAGTTATGAATGCATTTACATTTCAAACAATGAATCAGAAGTAATAATAGTAACAATAATGATGATAATAATAATAATAATAATAATAATAAATAGGTGTAGTAATAAAGTGGCCAATATTTTTAAAACTGGTCTATACCTTACTGTCAATACCATTTCTCTACCTCTACCGAAACTGAATATCATATGCTTGTTCTACGATAAAGACGGCCGTCACGTAGATCTGACAACCCGGTTAACATTTGGTGCCGATAGCTTAGAAAGTTGGGGGCTTTAGCCTTGTACTACCCAAAAGTCCTCCTACAGTCTTTAGTAGGATCACTTAACTTTACTTCTAGTAAAGTAGTTGTAAGTTGTAATGTTAATAACAGAAGTAGAATTTTACATAACGACGCGCTTTAATACGCTGGTTATTACCGTTGCAATTCAAAACTGAGATTAACAGCTGACAGTTTTCCACATATTCCTCTTATTTCAGGCTTGGGTTTCTTTTACTCAGTTAATCCATGTCAAATGAGCCACGACTGTAGTTACTTTCCCAAGAAAACCATTCTGAGTGTTCCACGGTATTAAAAATTCATCGCTCTGATATTCAACTCGCGAACATCGAAAACAGAAGTGCATATGGTAGCCACTCGCCATCGAGACCAACTTGAAATGAACGTAATTTACTGTGGAACTTCGGAGTTCTTTTCAGAGGGTAGATTTATTATACTTAATAATGTTCCTCTATTTCAATGTTGTTATTTATTTTCCAAATGTACTCGTATTGAACTACCTGGTCTCTATAGGAAGCCAGATAACAGTTCAGTCTCGTAGACTGCGATGGGCAGAACATGTGGCACGAATGGGGAATGAAATATGTGCATGGAAGTTTCTTGTAGGAAAACCAGGGGAAAAACGCCCAGATTGTAGACCAAGAATGAGGTGGGAGAATAACATGACCTATCACTTGAGGGATGTAGATTATACAGGGGATAATTGGAAAACATTAGCTCAGGATAGGGATGTATTGAGAGCTTATGTCCGCACGGCCATGAACCTACGGGTTCGATAGTACCAGTGAGTTAGTTAGTTCGAGTTAGTTACTCATATTTTATTTCATTTATGCCGCAACAGGTAGTCTGATCTCGTATTCATGGAAATTTATCAGACTCGTTTGAATAATTTCAGTTTATCTACATTAATATTTTTGTCAAGGTCAGCAGGTTGTCTTTATGATATTTCTCTCCTGGCATTCGCGGAATTCCAATCCATTTCTGAGGTTGGGATATGTGGAAAGCAGAGTTACTTTTTCCGAAGATATGATGAGTTCTAAATTATAAAGAAATACCAGAGAGTCCTTAAATCTAAACTTAACCTCAATTTAAGACCATGGGCAACCACATGAATAATACCCTTTAAGGAAAAATTCTATTGTCTGACAGGGAATCGAACGCGGGACCTCATCAACTGTAGTCAGAAGCTCTGATCACACGATCATGAATTTGGTTCCTATTAAGATATTGAATTAGTACTTACACTGTAATGTTATTCTATTCTTTCCTGCACTTTGTCCCTATTTAAATTAACTAACTACCACTGATTAATAATTAATCTGCTTTTCAAATGTATGAATATGTTAATAATATATTACGATGCGAGATTGGGAAGTGGTTTTTACACAAGCGAGGAAATGTTTAAGAAACGAGGGATAGCGAGATTTTTAATTTCCGAGATTCTGTAAAACATTTCACAAACGTGCGCTGTACTCTATTTTCTGCGCGGTGTTTTCAAAATAATAAATAATAAAATATAATAGTAACATCTTTGTCGGAAATATTTGCGTTAATTATATACAACTGTCCACCGCTGTGTTCTCGAGATAGCATGCTGCCTTGTCACGCAGCGGGTCCGGGTTCGATACCCGGTCGGGGCAGTTTTTCTGGGTGAGGTTTTTATCGTGGTCTTTCCTCACCTGTAAGACAAATGTCAGGAAAACTTTAAGGCCCCCGAAATTATATTGCCATCATCATCATCATCCTTCAGCGGTGTGGAAAGCAACGGGAAGCTATCACACCTACAATTCCCTAGCAAAGCTGCAAGCATAGCATGAAAATGCAGCAAAGGACCTGCATTCGGGCAGAATTACTATGGATATTATGAATGAATATACAACTGACTAACGATAACAGTTTGAGCAATGTTTATTAGTTGAGACTACAACAGACCGTCACACCAATCGGTCATAAAATGTCGGCAAATACGTATTTATTATTTTATATTGTTTAAAATAAAGTTTAGTTCATTTAAAATGCATTGATTAATTTCGTATAATGTATATTAACACAGCTTATATATATTTGTATAAGTTATACATTGTACGTAGTATACATAAAGAGCAGTGGTCTTACTTCCCGCACGAGGTTTGTAATACGTAATATTACAGTATATTTATTTAAGTTGGCAACCTGAAAATGTGGGAAGTTGAACTTTCAATCATAGTTGTCATTGCTGTAAGTACGTCAAAACGCACTATCGCGCAGAAAATGTCTAATTGAGTATAATATCTGATATCTAGAGTTGAAGGTAGGAAGAGTTGTAATACTAACCCTTGGCCTCATAAAGTGCATAATTTCTGGTTAATTTATCAAAGAACTGTGTTGTTAGTACATTTATGAATATTTTTGTATACCTATTGTAATCCCTTGAACGTAATTATTTAGATGCGTGGTAAACTACGATTAAATTGGATTAGTAAAGATGTGTTCGATGTTTTAAAGATCCTAACACGGAATCTTATTTTTGGTTCATTTTATTATACATCTTTACTTCATGGAATTAATTATATGGAACACATTCTACTGTGATATGTAGTGTGTTATGGTGTTCCTGGTTCGACACACATCCATTCACACACATGACTTATTCTATTCTATAATGGCTTAGCCATTTTTGAGCCATAGTCCCTCCTTTGCACGGAGTTACTAGACCAGTTAATTTTTTGTTACCTTATTTGCTCATAGATGTCATAAATGACAAGTGGTCAACACACCGACTCAATAAGACATCTAACCCGTAACTAAGGTACTACTAGGACGTTGAGGTCGCTAAATTTTGCTTAGAGGTCCATTTTTTCAAGCTTAAGGTTATTTTAAGAGCCCTTCTGAATTCCTACATTCCTGCTTGCCTGGCGTCCAGATTTGAGAAGTTATCGTCTTACCACAATATTGACACTAGGTCACAAGATAGCAGTCTGATAACATTTCCTCTTCATAGCACTTCCTCCTATTCTACTTCCTTCACAGTAGCTTCTGCCCGCTCCTGGAATCTCCTTCCTCAGGATATCAGGGGTTGCCGCACACTTGGCACCTTTAAGTCGCGCTTATACAGTTATCTGTTGTCTAATAATTAATTTTTCTCTATTTATTTAATTTTATACTATGTCATTAATCTTTTCCTCCTTTTTTATATATTGAACATATTATATATTTAATTCGTTAAATTTAGAGTAAATAAAAATGCATTATAAATATTAATTGTATTGTATTCATAACATATTGTAATTTAGATGTAAGACTATTTTTTTTTGTACTTTCTTTAAACCTGGTTGAGTGGTAGACAAGGCCTTTAGGCCTTAACTCTGCCAGGTAAAATAAAGCTATTATTATTATTATTATTATTATTATTATTATTATTATTATTATTATTATTATTATTATTATTAAATATCTTCAGACCCGGGACCCATGCCTTAAAGTCCCTCCCGGACGACTTGCTCCATGGATTTTTCTGATCTAATTCATCGACCCCGGCCAGCTTTGAACCCCCGCGATCCTCGGAACTAGAGGCAAGGAACATAACCACTAGTCCACCTCAGCCGAGTTAGATATGACTAATACCGCCATTAGTTTGGGTTACTCCCAAGACCTCTAGGAGCAACTACAACCCTTCCGTTTGGCCTTACGGCATTATCGACTTTTCTCTTCGCTATCCAACCAGTAGAAATGAGCGATTAGTAGTGTCAAGGAATACACGCGAACGTTCAACGCCACTCAAAATGCTCTACCTGGAGGATCGTAAATTTAATCAAGCGCTCGCTATAACTATAATATCAGATGATGATTTCAATAATTCAGTTTTTTTTATTTAGAGACCAAGGTTAGGTTGTGATTATACATTCTGTTTGTGTTATGTCCTTCAATCACGTTGCAACAGTCCGCTTAGAACATTCTGTTACAGACAAAAGAAGAGAAGCGTGGATGTATTGTTTTGTTCGTATTATTATACAATAAGTAATGTTACGGCACATGAACAGGAATGAAGTCTATAAATGAAACGGGTTTAGCTTTTTTAGAAAAGAGAATTGACGACGTGAGCCTGGTTTTCTATTGATTGCTATTCCGAATTCGATGTGACACAATATATACACCCCGTTCTTCTTTCCACATTTCAGAAAACCGGCAAACAACTTGTTGACTGTTTTTTTGTCCATTGAGTAACAGCATGTCCTTCCTAAGTACCCTAAAATATTAACTGTACGAGTACTATCTTTTGTTCAAGGATGATTGGTTTATATAGGCCTACTGTTTGTGAGGATCACGTTAAATGTATAATATACAGTTATATTTACGTTGTTAGCTCTAGTTGCATTTCATATTAAACTCATTGTTCCTATTTTTGCGCGATAGGGGATTTATTAAATGTCCGTAACGATGGAACTGCGTAAACTAAGCGAATTCTTCAGCAATCGAAATTATGGTTAGACATTACTGGTTAACGAAATATATATTTTGTTAAATTGAAGAAACTCATTTTCTTATGCTAACGTATTTAAACGTGTTGGACGGCAGAAAAAAACAAATGTATTTTAAGAACAAGATATTGCCTAGAAAATTATGCTTATAGTAAAATTTGACACAAACTTATATGATTTATACTGATTATTTTTCTAGTACTTTATTAAGATATTAAATACATTAATGTAATGTATCTTATACATTTGTATTGTATACCGATACATTGCGACTAGAGCTATGGTATTATTTAATTTCCAGTTTCAGGAAAACCCTCGATTTTAGTGGTCGTATATCGCTGAATTTTGAAAAATACCTTCCTCGATTATAGGCCTACTGAGTTTCATTATGCAACATAAAACTTACTCCCGCTAGAGCTATTTTTAAAATTTTTGTTCAGGTGAACTCCTACGCCTGATAGTCCGTTATTGTTCGTTAACCAACTCGACGTTACCTTTTTCTTAATTAATTGCTATTGGAGAAGGATTTTAATGATCTCCTTAATTTAAGGTAAAAGGTGAATATGAGATTTAGTGGGCGCCATGACTTAAAAAGGATTCCTCTTTAGTTAAGGTCCTCGTGTAGCTCATTGGGTTGCGGTAGGTTTGAGATTCTTTCCCAGGATTCACAAGGATTGTGCGGACACGATTATGTTTCGTTGAGAAAAGACGACAAAGTTGTAGATTTAGTTTAACTTTAATGATTTGTAAACACCTATCTGGTGCACACACGGCGTTACAACAAGCGGTAATTATAATTTGGTCCCGTTCAATAGTATGGAGACTTTGATTTACTGCAAATTAATAGATAATCTCGGTTCCTATACTCGTGGGAGACTTCACTCGAGGTTTGTTATTCAAACTTTATGACGATCACTTATATGAATCGTTGCACACGCGGCAAAGTCCAGTAACAAGGACTATCCTTATGACGATCACTTATATGAATCGTTGCACACGCGGCAAAGTCCAGTAACAAGGACTATCCTTATGACGATCACTTATATGAATCGTTGCACACGCGGCAAAGTCCAGTAACAAGGACTATCC